>SPJY01014171.1:81413-173472 GCA_005191435.1 Raddia distichophylla
GTCAGCACCGTGCAACATCGTGCCTCACCTCTTCAACATCGCAAGAGGAAAGGAGCATACCGTTGCAGATTTGCTTCCCAATGATAGATGGATAGGCATGGTGCGACACCTCAACACGGTGGAGCAGCTTCAAGACTACATCCACCTTTGGAGACAACTTCGTGGTGTAACGCTCACAGATGCAGCTGATGAGATCATTTGGACTTCAACTTCGAATGGTCAGTTCTCCACTAAGTCGGCCTATCATCTTCAATTTCTGGGCAGCATGGGCTGGTCCCTTGGAGACACCATCTGGAAGGCACAAACAGAAAACAAATGCAAATTTTTTGCCTGGTCTCTCGCCCATGGACGTATTCATACGGCTGATGTCCTGGCTCGAAAAGGATGGCCACACCAGCCCATCTGCCCTTTATGCCAAAATAGTCCGGAAACCATCAACCACATGTCTCTCCATTGTTCGTACTCTGAAGGAGTTTGGAATGAGGTTCTCAATCAATATCCTCAAACGCCTAGATGGACAGACAACATGAGCTTTTGCGACTGGTGGATCGCGGCCTCTTCCCAGACAGCCGACAAAACAGTCAAGAGGGCCCTCAATGGTCTCATAGTTTACACTATTTGGAATATTTGGAAGGAAAGAAATAGACGTATTTTTCAGCTTAAGAACCTTCCTTTTAGAACGTTGGTTAATAGAATTTTGGAGGAGGTGAGGGGATGGAGGTTGGGGCTCCTTGTTGTCCCAATGTAATTCCTTTTTTGTTTTTCTAGCCATGGCTAGGTCTTTGTACAGTGTACAGTTCTCTTCTTCTTAATGAAATGGCAGAGCGCCTGCCCCGTTTGTTCAAAAAGTAGGATGGATGCAATTGCTAGGCCAAAATCCAGAACTGAACGGCACGTATATAAATTGGATGGAATATTAACAAGAGATCACAGGTTGATCTTAGCCACGACCGAAGGAAGCATCAAGAGTTTATTTCTGAACAATATGGGTGCACCCCTTCACCACATGGTAGAGGTTCCTACTACTACTGTTGCTCTGGGCTCTCATTTTGCAGACTTGATTAGCCCTTGGCTGAATTCCCAGAGTTGCTTCGCCAAGGCATCATTTCTTGCCAGTCTGCCCGTCTTCTCCTCATTGCAGTCAGCAAAGTATTTAGCTGTCACTCCCTTGAGCTGAGGGTTGAGTCCTACATAACAAGTAGTTGCTGCTCCCTGGGAAATCGTAATGTATGTTTACTTGGATATAATCTTCAATTTCAGAACAAGAAGATAATACAAATTTATTACTTGCACAATGCAATGTTTTTTAATAATAAAAAAAGCACAACTCCAGCCATAGGCATGAATGGGAAATTTGGTCAAAAACAACAGCAAGGAGGATACCTGTGGTACATTCTTCCACAGCATGTAGGTGACAACTTGAATTGCCTCTGCATTTTTAAACAAAAAAAGTGTCAGAACATTGTTGAAAGATAGACATTGTCTTTAAAATTAAGAGTTGCGTAACAAGTATTCTATATTTTAGAGCACAGTTATACAAGGGAAAAAAGATCTGAAACATACTCATGAGAACAAAGGAGTGCCTCATCAAATTGGTCATGATCAATCCAGGATGAACGCAATTAACTGTGATGTTTGCTCCTTCCTCCTGTTTTCGCAACATACAATTTATTTATTTTAGATAATGTAACATATAATTTATGGTGCACAGGAACGAAATACTTAACTGAAGAACAGAGAACTTAATCGTCAGGATTAGGTCAGTCCCAATAAAAGTTACAAAAAGCATACATTGTAAATTCATAACAGTGACAACAGTTCTAGCAAGTCCAATTAGGGTTTGAATGCAATGCTGAAACAAAACAAGATCTGCAAAGTATACTGGAGCCTAGATAATCTCTGGAAGTCCTAAATATCCAACACATTTCATAAAATCTGAAGTTATTTTATCTCAAAGTTTTTGACGAAAAGGGCAGGCGCTCTGCCATTTCATTAAGACGAAAGAAATATATATACAAGATACAATAGGGAAGCCACCGGCTAGACTACTCCATATTAGCTAGACGGACCGAAAGGACCCAACTACGAATGTCATCCCTAACAAGGGAGACCACCTCAGAGAATGGGCGGAACACCCCCTCAAAGATACGCCGGTTTCGCTCCTTCCAGATGTTCCAGACAGTAGCAATCACCAGGCCGCCAAACGCCTTCCGATCTGGTTTGCTAAGCCCATGATGTTTATCAAGCCACCAAGTGAAAAGATTGCCATCAGGGGGGCAAACGAAAGCGAAACGGGTCGCTAACACCTAAATCCAAATATTGTTGGAGTAGGAACACGACGAGGTGAGGTGAACCGTCGTTTCCAAACTGGCCTGGCACAGACTACAGGTGGGATTGTGAGGCCAACCCTTCTTGGCTAACACCTCTGCGGTATTAATTCTACCGTGGGCAAGAGTCCAGGCGAAGAAGCGACACTTATTCTCAGCTTCAGCCTTCCAAATGAGCTTGTGAAAATCCCAATGAATGCCTCCGACGAACTGAAGTCTGTAAGCAGAACGGGCCGTGTAGGATTGATGAGAGGTAGCCGTCCAACTTATTTCATCCTTAGTGCCCAAGGGAGCGAGATCCACCTGCTGGATCAACGACCAGAGCCTAAGGAAGTCCCGCAGCTGGCTGGGGGTCTGAATATGACCAATAGTGGAAACCCAGAAATCATTGTGGAGCTGGCACGCAGCATTCTGGTTCTTAAGCCTAGCAGTGGCAAAAAGGTTCGGGGCAATAAAGCGAGGGGCCATCCCCTAAAGCTAGTTGTCATTCCAGAAGCTTGCCGTGGTGCCATCCTTCACCTCCACCCTAGTTGCAGCACGAAACAGGCTGACGTCAGACTCATCACAAGGGATGGGGGTCCCAATCCAGACCTTTTCTGGATTTTTCCATTCCTGCCAAAGCCAACGAAGACGAAGGGCACGACTAAACCTCTCCAGGTCAGCCACACCAAGACCACCTAGCTCTTTGGGGCGGCAGATCGTGTGCCAATTCACAAGAGCGTGCCCAGAACTGCCCGAGTCATCACCACACCAAAGGAAGGAACGCCTAGCTCTGTCGATTTTCTTGATCACTCATTTTGCGATTGGCAAAGCCGTCATGAAGTATGTTGGCATTGCCGAGAGCACCGCGTTGATAAGCGTTAGGCGACCCGCCTTGGATAGGAGCTTGCCCATAGTCACAAAGTTCCCGGGTCGACGGGGTCGAGGAACGGGGTCGCGGGTCGCGGGTCGATACTTCAAAAAAATGTGGTACGAGGGGGGTATACCCCTGTGGGTCAAGAATCTAAGATTTGGTACGCGACTCCAAGGCTAATGGGTCGTTGACCCCGGTTCGCACCCTAGGGTCGAGGAACGCGACTGGGCCGTGGCCCAGTAGCAAGGGATACCCCTAGGTATTGGGCCAAAACATCAAGGCCTAGGGTCAGAGGTGAATTAGGCTTGCCTAAGTAGCCCAATCTCGTACTGGCCTAGCCCAATAGCCCGTCAACAAACCCTAGTACTCCCACACAGCGCCCTGCCTCATCTCTCTCTCTTCTCTCCCCCACATCCAGCCGCCCTGCCTCCCGTGCTCCCACCCAGCGCCGCCTCCTCCCTCCCCCAGTCCCCCACACAGCGGCGACCGCGCGCGCCTCCTCCTCCCCACGCAGCGGCCACCGCGCCGCCTCCTCCCTCTCCCTCCCAGGTGCGGCTCCTCCCTCTCCCTTCTCTTCCCGCTCTCTCTCCTCCCTATCCCTCCCCCAGTGAGGCAGCGGTGCAGCGGGGCGACGGCGCACGGCGAGCGGCGGCGACGGCGCTCTCTCTCCTCCCTATCCCTCTCCCTTGTTCGTCCCAATCTCCAATGGTTCGGCGACCCCCTCGCGTTTGGGACGGCGACCCGTAGTGACCCCGACCCTCGATTGGGGACGCCGATCCCGGGACGCGGATCGAGACCTCGACCCCGTTTCCTGTGACTATGAGCTTGCCTTTCCACCCAGAGAGCCTGTTGTGGATTTTATCCACCAGGTACAGGAAGTGAGGTCGGCCTAGTTTCCTTAGGTGCAAAGGGAGGCCAAGATACTTGCAGGGAAATTCAGCCAGTTGCCTCGGGAACACCTCCAACAGGATATTGGGATCCAAATCAGAGCAATTGATCGGAAAGAGCTCACATTTATTAATATTGGTGCACAGTCTGGAGGAATGACCGAAAATTGACAGAATTCTTGCCACCAAGCGCAGCTCCGAGACCGAGGGGTTGATGAACATTGTAGCATCATCGGCGAAGAGAGAGATCCTGAGGCTAAGAGGTCTGCAATTGATTGGCGCTAGAATCCCTCTTTGCACAGCTAAACTAAGGATGCGGTGAATAGGGTCAATAGCCAGAATGAAGAGCATAGGGGAGATGGGGTCACCCTGCCTCACCCCCTTGGCATGGTGAATTGGATCACCTGGGATTCCATTTAACATGACTGAGGAGGTCGAGGTTCCTAACAAGGTGGAGATCCAGTTGCGCCAGCGCGAACCAAAGCCAAGAACCTCGAGAACCTCCATCAAATACCCCCAGTGGACTGAGTCAAAGGCCTTAGCAAAGTCCAGCTTAAGGAAAACGGTGGGGTCTTTCTTGCCTTGAGATCTCTAATGATGTTCTGGACATAGAGAAAGTTGTCATGAATAGATCTTGATTTGATGAAAGCGCTTTGGCTAGCTGAAACTAAGACATCCAGCTTAGGAGCTAGGCGATTAGCAAGAGCTTTTGAGATAATTTTGCTGAAGCTATGAATGAGGCTAATGGGCCTATAGTCGCTGACACTCCTTTTTGGGGAGCAAGACAACATTTGCCGAGTTGAGCAGGTTGAAGGAGTCGACACCTTGGTTGTAAAAATGCTTGACTACCTCGAGAATGTCAGACTTAATGAGCTCCCAACACTTTTTGTAGAAAAGGCCAGTTATCTCGAAGTTTTAACTGGCTATTGGTTACTAATAATGATCGATCATAGCAGCGCAGCATGAAAAAAGCATCATGATCATGATATACAAAATGCACCGTGTCTCCACTTTTTTCTTCTTTCTGAATAAATAAAGAAAAAGAGGCGAACATTTGGAGAAAAAAATACCTTGAGCCGCCTTGATAGCTCTCTCGCATGCAGTATGTTTGCCAGCTTAGATTGTCCATAAGCCATTTTATCATTGTATCTGCCAATACAAAATCATTACTTACAGTTCAATCAATAATAGATCTTTATTTTGCTTAAAAAAAACCGAGAACGCACATACAATTTCTTGTCATTAAGTTTATCAAACTGAATCCCCTCTGGATATGTATGGAGGTGGGCGACTGATGACAGGTTCACAATACGACCCTCAATATCCATGGATTTAGCAGTGGCTTTCATATTATCAAGGAGGAGGTTGGTCAGCAGAAAGTGCCCTGATTGAGCATAACATGTGAAATAAATGTCAGTATCAGCCAAGAGTTTTGCTAGTTTCAAGGAAGACATGTTGAATAGGTAATTGTTACACAATACCAAGATGATTGGTGGCGAATTGCAACTCAATCTCATCTTTGGACAGTTGGAAAGGACAAAACATAACACCTGCATTGTTTCTGCAGAAAAAAAGGATTTCAGATGGCTTGGTTGAACAAAATGTAGAGTGAAGGAAAACGGTAGCTAACATAGACTACTAGACAAGTTTTATAGTTACATTAAGATGTTCAGAGGAAGATTCATTGAGTTGAACTGGTCTGCAAAGGCCCTGACAGACTTGAGGGAGCTCAGGTCAAGCTTCAGCACATCAATACGAGCTTTTGGATTTGCCTCGATGATGCTCTTCCTTGCCTCTGACGCAGCCTCTGTGTTTCTTGCTGCAATGATAACATGGGCTCCTCTCAGGGCAAAAACTTGAGAGGTCTCCAGACCAATGCCGCTCGCTCCTCCTAAAAGATGACAGAATCACGGCTCTCAATAAAACAGGAAAAGATATTTAAAAACAAGTCGCAGATGACTATTGACTGTGACATTAACTTGGGAATTACTTGATTAGAATTGTATTTTTTAGCAAACCTTGATTAGAATTATATACTCCCTATGTTCCAAAATATAAGACGTGAATGTATTTAAAAAGGTGAATATTTGTAATCTTTGACTAATAATTAAGTTAAAAACATATATGTTTAGTGTTATACATGTGAGTTAAATTCGTATTTGGAAGTACTTTCATATTGTGTTAATTTTATAGTTATTGATAATATATTATCAAAAAGATTAATGGTCAAAGTTCTATATTAGAAACCGTGTCAAAAACTTATATGCCTAATATTTTGGAACTTAGGGAGTATTAGTGAAAACTACATTTTATGGAAGGTATGGTTAGTTGGTTACAATGGTACAAGCAGCATTGGTAGATCCCCAGAACAGATTATCTACAGAGTTATGAATAAGCCAAGCCTATGCTTTATGAATAAGCAACACTGAATTATTGACAAGTCCCAGCACGGACTCCTCTCATAGATAGTACATAGTACGGGATTTTTGGGCTCCTATACCATTAGGACCACCTTGGACATGGACAGTAGCATACAACATCTACCAACCACAACAACTTTCCAATGTCACCAGTAAATGAATCAGTCGTATAAAAGTAGTTAGCATAGCTTAAGTAAGCATCCACCATTAATCTCAAGGAAAACAGCATGCATACATAAGGACGCACTTACAACCACAAATCCTAAGTCCATACTTCCAGGAAAAGCTCCCATTCAACCAGGCTTGATCCTCAATAAATGCAAAAATCAATTTCACAACCAACTATACGAAAAAGACAACAACCTTTCATCTTTTGTTAATTTCAAGTAAACGCTGAAGCTTCAAATTTTTTTTAGTGCAATGAAATGAATAGAGGAAGTAATCTAACTGAAAGGATCCAGCCACTGTATCACCCAATTGTTCTTGCAACAAACGCAACAGTAACATGGAACAGCATTACTGTAAGAAATACTATCATAAAAAATGAAAGACGAATACAAATGAAAAGTATTTTTTAAAAATTTTATATATTGGGGTTTCATCAAGATAACAGGACAGAGGTGCATAATTTGCAGTGTCATGGCCCACGGCATCGTCTCATGTTTTCCCCCATTTTTCTTTGTATACGGAGAAGCAGTAATAGCTAAAAGTACAGTACAAGGCCTTTTTTCAAACGAAAGGCTGGAGCTCTGCCTGACAGTACAAGACCAGCTTGGTGTGATTACTTGTGAGAATTGAGATACATGCAATTATGATCTAATAAGTGGGTTATCATGAAGTCACAAGATATACATATCTCAACAAAAGCAGGCAAGTTGATGCTTGCAAAGATAACTAATACCATACTGTTGTCAATTGATTCAAAGCCACACAAAACAGTTGTCCTATCCAAGATCCATACTCTCCACCTATCCCACATAAAAAAAAAAAATCCAGCTTCCCCACATAAATAAATAAAAAAAGCCATGAGCACAATTTATGCTTTTACAAAGAAACTTAAGATATAACAACATCAAGCAGGAAGTCCCTCAGTAATTGCAATTTGCAAGAACAAATAATTATAACAAAGAGATCCTGGTAGTTGAAGTTCATAAGAAAACATAACATTCATCTCAGCATGAATTAGAACTTCTGTAAGCCAACCACACGGTTAGCAGTTAATTCCGTACATTCACAATTCACAATTCACAATTTACAATTCCGTCATAAATCCAGATGAGCAGCTCTGAGCTGAATAGCCAGCCTTACTGCTTAACGAACACACACAAAAATAACAGAGTAACCCATAGGGGAAAAACACAACAAATTTACAATTTTTTAAAGCAAATTTGACCAGCGATATAAAGCGTTTGGGCAGGGCATCCTTGTCAGGTTAGCAGTTGATCCACTATATTCCTAAATGTTACTGAAACACAAAACATCCCCATCAAACACAGAGCATTAGTTCTTAATGACAACAACACATAACCAACAGTCAGTTTATGGTGCACAAGAACATCAGAAAACAACCAAACGAATCCATCAGGTACAAGCTCACCTCCCCATCACACCCCCAAAAAGGGAAAGATAGATAGAATCCGAACACCCCAACTAGTACAGAACAAAAGACGCATCGCATTGGTAGAAGCCGAACTCAAATGAATCAATGTAGGCAAGAGCATTAGGCAGGAGCGAGGTTGCATTACTGCCGACCACAATAAAAGAGTATTTTTTTCGAGACGCTTACGAAAAGAGCAATTAATCAGGTTACCTGTGACGATAACTGTGAGGCGGCTGGCGTCGACGCCGGCGGTGACCTGCTCCGCCGTGGACGAAGACCCGAACCCGCTCTCGCCGGGCCGGCCGGTGATGAGCGACAATATGCCCATTGTCTGAACTCCAAGAACTGAACCAACAAAAACCCCAAGTCCAAGAACTGAAAAAGAAATGAAAGAAATGTAAGTCGCCAAGAACAAGAACCAACGCTACCAATCAACCAACCAAACCCGCCAAGAAATCAAGGCAAGAACCGCATGATTCTTGGCATCACCTCACCTCGGCGGGTTAATTAACCGCGATAGATTTGTTTAACGCGCGAGGGAGCGAAGGGAAGCGGTCGTGCATGGAAAGGGAGGAGGAGATTATTTATTATGGTTGGGGCGCGGGTACCGTGTCCGTGTAGCAGTTTAGTTGGGGAGTAGCTCGGAGACGGAGACGAAGACGGAAGACGGACAGCAGAGCAGGGCACAGCCACTAGGAGACAGAGGGGGATCAGAGTCGGGTCGATTTGGGAATTTGTTTGGTTTTGCGGTTTCTCTTACGACAGATTTTTAAATAAGTCTTAGTCGATTTTTACATAGTTAGATTCTACCATTAGATCTTTTATATGTCCTATAAAGATGTTTGATCAACGGTCTAGAAAATCGACTGGGAGATAAATAACTCTCAGGCGTCTGATGGTAAGTCAGTTCCTTATTTCAACATGTGAAAATTAAATGTTGCAACAAACAAACATAAATATTTTAGTGGACAAAATCGAATATCGGCAACAAGTAATTTCAGATGTTTTAGTGGGTAGAATCAAATGCTGCAATACGCAGACTCAAAATGGTTCAGTGTGCAGAACCGATTGTTGCGATGGACAACCCAAATGTTTCAGTGGGCAGAACCAAATGTTGTAATAAGCAACCCAAATGTTTCAATGCGTGGGTAGAATCAAATGTTGCAACATGCTAACCCAAATATTCCAATGGCAAAACCAAATGTTAAAACAGAATAACCCAAATATTTCACTGGGTAGAATCAAATGTTAATGTTTCGGCAGATAGAATCGAATTTTGTAACAGGCAAATCTAAATGTTTTACCGGATAGAATCGAATGTTGCAACAGACAAATAAAAAATGTTTTGGCGGATAGAATCGAATGTTGTAACAGGCAAACCTAAATGTTTTATCGGATAGAATCGAATGTTGCAACAGGCAAATAAAAAATATTTCAGTGGGTAGAACCAAATGTTGCAACAGGCAAACACAAATATTTCAGTTGGTAGAACCGAATGTTGACACATGAAGACCCAAAATGTTTTAGTGGATAGAACCGAATGTTGGCACAAGCAAACCCAATTTTTTTCATTTGGTAGAACCGAATGTTGTAATAGATAAACCCAAATATTTCAATAGCCCAAACCCAAAATACTGCAAAATGGCAAACCTAAAAATGTTACATCATGTTAAAAGTAAATGTTGCACAAGTGCAAACGATATGTTTTATTACTCACATGACAATGTTTTGGTTCAAATTTGGAGGAGAGGGTTATCTTCATCCTCCAATCTATCTCCTCCTAGATCCGAACATCTTTCTCAAATCCTAGCCATCTTCTTCCCTAAATCCAGAACTTGGCAGGATCAACGGCAACAACATGCTATGTGGGAGAACACCAGTGGGGGAGAGTGGTGGGGGTGAGAGGAGGGAGATGGGAAGGATCGGAGAGGAGTCTGAAGGCTTCCTGGACGAGCCAAAGCACGACGCCCATGACAAGGTAGGTGTGGGGGTGGGGAGTGGAAGGCACGAGAAGCGGCCGCGTGGTCGACGGGGTTGGTATTGGGGGACATCCGAAGGATGGCCAATGGATTGGGTGGCTCGAGGGGAGCAATGTCTGGGAGGCGAGGAGGATATCGGCGATGGCGAGGAGCTTGTCGACGCCAGGGAAAAGAGGGTCCACGTCCACCACTCGCTCAGTGTACCTCTTGTAGGCTTGTAGCCAAAGAGTTCATGCGCAACGAGGAGCTTCCCCACGATCTCCAGCCATTGCTCTGCCTCCGCCTTCCTATCGCCTATGCCACGGCTGCTGCTCCTACCAACGCGGCAATGCCGACGTCATTGTCGGACCAGCAAGGAAGCCAACCAAAAAGCCAACGTTTAAAACTCATTTCTTTGGGAAGTGTGAGAGAGAGGGATGAGAAGAACCGGAGAAAAAGAAAGTACGTGGATTGTTTGAGTTTGGAAAAGTGCCGATTTGATCCTCCAACTATACCCGTCGGACCACTTTAGTCCCTGAACACAATTCCGGACTTGTTAGGTCCTTGAACTCTCAAAACCGGACTTGACTAGTTCTTTGACCGGTCAAAACGGTGGTTTTAAGGTTTTCACTGACGCTGATGTGGCATATTTCTTCTGCGTGGACGCCATTTGAGACTGCCACATCGTTGCCACATGGCTGCTACATCAACAAAAGTATGCCAGATCTGCCACGTAAGCTGCCACTCCGCCTAAAACCACCGTTTTGACCGGTCAAAGGACTAGCCAAGTCCGGTTTTAAGAGTTCAAGAACCTGACAAGTCCGGTATTACTGTTCAGGGGCCAAAGTGGACCGATGGGTATAGTTGAGAGACCAAATCGACACCTTTTCCATTGAGTTTTGACGGGCGGCATCCGACCGATTCGAACGTCAAACCCAAAGCATTTATGATTAAAATAGAGGTTCAACAAGCTGTAACTCGTAAAATCCAGCAGCCCAAAAGTCTATTGAGATCATCCTCTCGAATTAGATTAGATATAACTTATGGGCGATTATGTTGCTATGGGATCGATACGTACATCTACCGATTGTTGCCAAATTTGTCCAGATAAGTGTCATAGTCCCCTTTGTCTCCTCCGCTAACGCCATCAGTCGTACGTCGTTGAAGGTCCCCATAGTCCATCAATCAATCCATCTGTTTTGATATTTCCAAATTTGCCCTTTTGACGCAGGTATGTATCCAAATCACTTGTCAGTTTCATCAAATATGACGTGTGTGCCATGTCCAACTCGCCCTACGTTGTTCTCATATCATTCCGCTGGAACTAGCAGGTTAGCCAAGATGATGAATATATCCAAACGGTTCAATGGTATTTTATCTCTGTGGTACACCGTAGAAGTGATCCATGAACGATTCCATTTTTTTTGCATACGAATCGGCTTGTTTCGATAAGATCTTTTTATATTCCAAGCAGACCTTTAATCTTAATTTTCCTTGAATCTTCGTACCAGCAGTAAAACTTCACTGCGACGATGACCACAATCCGCCGTCCCCACGGTAGAACACATGAACTCCACGGCTAAGTTGGTGTGCACATACACATACCTAGGTGTCTCCTTCTTTTTTTTATCTGATTGCGTGAGTTGCACTTCTTTTGGAACTGATCGCACCAAGTTAGTTATCAGTTGTGAGATGACTTGTGACTACTTCTTAGCTGCAGGTTGGCAACAGGCACGCGTGCATGGATTCATGAACTGATGAGCAGAGCTATCTACCTGGCTAGCAAATGCAGCAGAAAGGAGATGGGATGGCCAATTGAATTTGGTGTTAGGGAAAGGGGGGAATTAACATGCAAGAACAGTTGAGCCTGACAATTCTAATTGCCTGATTGTTCTTTCAGGAGAGGACCGGATTAGGTTATGGGGGCTAATTTGCAGAAGCTGCTTTGAGTAATGTTAAAACTCTGGCAGGTTCATAATACGGCATCTTGCCTTTTATTTTTCTTATTGAACTTTTTTTTTTCCTTAAAGAGACAATGTTGGTTGAGATATTTACATGTCACCACATTTAAGTCTTCAGCTGAAATTTACCTGTCAGAAAACAAGAACAAGAGGGACTGATAGGCTGGCTAGATTTCATTGCATCTCATATCATCTGGGAACTTGTCTAGATGCAGCGAGTGATTGCCACATATCAGTTGGGCAATGCCATGCAATGCATCTGACGACACAGAGGCTCCATTCCATGTGCAGCAGCAACAAGCCTCATGTATCATGGTGCAGCAGCATCCTAGTAGGGGCTCACTCACTCACTCACGCACGCACTCACTCACACTCGCCTTCCCCACACTGGCAGTACTGGAGAAAGCTTTCACACTCGCTTCACCTTTACTCAGATCCCCAGACTAGCTACAGCTATGGCTGGCTGTGCTTGACACCAACTCATCTCTATTTGAAGTGAACTCCCAATTTGTGCAGCTACTACATTTCTGAACCTGCTTGGTGACCATAGTGCATGGGCTTGAACTTGACCTTGCTATGGAGTATGGAAGTATGGATGGATCTCCCATGAATATGGATCGGA
Source organism: Raddia distichophylla (assembly GCA_005191435.1). Lineage (NCBI taxonomy): Eukaryota > Viridiplantae > Streptophyta > Magnoliopsida > Poales > Poaceae > Raddia > Raddia distichophylla. The sequence goes on from SPJY01014171.1 coordinate 94,042, forward strand.
GTGGATGGTCTATATCTTCTTGACCTTGCATGAATGATTGGGTGCCAGTGCCGAGGATAGGGCATGGACAATGCTACCTTGTGCAATGCATTTCATGGGCTTCAGTTTCGGACTTCAGACACAGCAGCATTTTCATGGATACTGCTGGTTGCTGCCTTTAGCGTTGATGTGGACTTGGCTGTCATGCATGCTGCTGCTGCTGTTTGGAGCTGTTCCTAGATTGTGGCTGCAGCAATTCAATGAGTTCTACTGTGCCTACGCTGCATACCCTGCTGGGGATGCTCTAAGAGAATTGCTCCAGCAGCATACCCTTGTAAAAACAGGGAGTGTCATCTGCTGCATGCCCATGTAAAAACTTGTGTAGAGGTACAGTGTCATTTACTGCATGCCCTTGCAAAGAACTTTCTGACTGTGCAGAAACGTGTTTCAGGGTCATTAGATTTTTCCTTTACCATGTGAAGTACTGAATTGAATTAAATTATGTATGCATCAGTCTGTGAAACAAGAATGGATGTTAAGATGGAATCCTACCAAATCAAGAAGGTGTGCTATCACCTTTGGTGGCTCATTACTTTGGAGAATCCTTTGCAGTTAAGGAGGTCCCAGTTCTAAGGGCAGGTGCTTGAAATAGCCACTGCAGCAAGGAAGCAAGCATAAGGAACCTATGAGAAACCTTATCCTAGCCAGATCTGAGGAAAGTACTAATAAATGGCTGCATAATTGGATGAACAGCAGATTCTAGATCATTCTGCACCCAGTTATAAACTCGGCAACTCCAAAGTCCCGAAAGAGTTTTCTGTATCTGGAAGGACGTGTGCGTGAAGGTTGTCGGTGACACTGGGAGATTCTCCATTTGAAAGTTTGCTCAGTGCTTACAATTTACAAATCACAACCAAGAATCTGCTTCACCCAATGGCTGATAGCCACACTAACTTTCAAGATTAGTGTTAACTGAGGCACCTGGTTCAGCTATGCACTCACATCAGCTACATTGTTGACAGACACTGTTAGTATTACTGCAACAGATTCAGAATTAGCAACAAACCTTACTGTTCTCAAATAGAATGGACAAAAAGGACAGCAAAACGGTGTAGTCTTATCCAAAAGTTGAAGCAAGCACTAAATGGAAAAAATTGGTTGAAGCAAGCTTTAGGGCACCCTGTTTCTGAAAAGAACTTTCATGATGCCCAAAAAATTCAACTAGACCAGGGAACCTATTGCCAGTGCCAAGCACTCATGGTTAAAAAGGCAGTGATACAAGATAGAAAGAAAGAGCAAAAGGAAGGTGCACCAGAAATGTGGTATTACTCTAAACCTGCATGTAACAATGCATCCCAGACACGCATTCAGTGTGTGTATGAATAATTAGGTCACTGTGTGCACGCATAATCAGAGATGTGGCCCATAAGCATTCATTTCCAACTCCAATAAAAGTAGCAGTAAAGTGAATTGAACGTTTCTGCAGCTGGTGCTTCTGAAATAGCTGGAGAACAGTTGATAAGTGCGGACTGCTGCTACTATCATATCACTTCTTATATTCCCAATCCTTTTCGTATTTGGTATCAGTTTTCAGGTGAAAAATGCTGATCATACATCAGACGTTACCCCAAACTGCAGTATATGGAACGTACTTCACATGTATATTGTTGCTACTGAAAATTTAGCTATCAGATGAACAAACAAGAGGGAACAAAAATTAGGAGAGAAGGCAAAATTATCCTCATTGAATAAAAGAAACCATTGTGATTTAGGTGTGCGCTTTCCAATTTGCAAGAATGTGCAATAGAAATGGAGATGTCCACTCATGTCCTTAAAAGGCTACAGTGCGAGGTACAAAGCAATTTATTACTATCCTTGGTTGGGAGACTGTCGGATGAACTTTACTTCTTCCTTGTACAGTGATACGGCCCTTGACGCGGGCGAGACGAGCTGTTGTCGAAGCTAACGCCTTGGCTATTATCGAAGCCACCGCCTATAAGATCTACTCTTAATTTTGATTCATTTGATTAGATGCCAAAAGAAGATACATGACCATCCCTTTTATAGGGATAAAAGACTTAGGCCCTAAAAAACTACTCTCTAACTAAACTTATCCCATTCCTAACAAACTGATCTTATCTAATACCAACTACTAAGTGATCTAATCTAATCCGCTACAGTACCATGCTACAGTACCACGTGAATAGTACCGCGGTACTGCTTATGTCTATGTGGGCCACGGCCATAACATTCAGCTACCTAACCAGACCATCCTGCGATCGGACGGAGATTGACCTTCACCATCTTTCCCTTGCAAAAAACCTAGATCATATATCATCCTGCATACAGTGACACAGTGCCTTCGTGCTATTGGTATTTTTTTTCATCTGAAAGCTTAAGAGGTTGCAGATCTCCAAAGCTGAAGCAAGTCAGGCCGCAGCAGGCAGTTCTACCTTCCGGCCTTCTGGCAGATCTCCAAAGCTTAAGAGGTTGCAGATCCCCAAAACAAAATCCAGCAATGCTCTCTCGCATGAGTACGGTATTAGCCAATCCTTCCGGTCTGACATCAAGATTTTACCTCGTGATTCATATTTTTTATCTTGTGAGCCTGATCAAACAAAAACAGATGGTTGCCAGCGCAGGCTATCCATAGATCATAGATGTTTTCTAGAGAGAGAGAGAGAGATCACAGATGAAGAATGGAGGATACCGCAAATGAGTAAATACCAGAGAAAGAAAGCCAGAAATGCATAGGTTTCCATTTCTTTTCTACTATTCATTCCTCCTCTCTCCATGTAAACAACAGGACAAACAAATGATTTTATATAGGAAATGTTATTAGAAGAGTAAAATGCATCGGAGGTCCATTAACTTGTAACGTAGTGTCATTTAGATCCATCAACTTCCAAACTGCAGTTTTGGGTCCATTAACTCTTTAAGTTGTTTACTGCAGGCCCGTACCCCCTTCGTTGCGCAGGCTATCCATAGATCACAGATGTTTTCTAGAGAGAGAGAGAGAGAGAGAGAGAGAGAGAGAGAGAGATCACAGATGTTGAAGAATGGACGATACCGCAAATGAGTAAATACCAGAGAAAGAAAGCCAGAAATGCATAGGTTTCCATTTCTTTTCTACTATTCATTCCTCCTCTCTCCATGTAAACAACAGGACAAACAAATGATTTTATACAGGAAATGTTATTAGAACGAACATATGAGCCACTGACCTATTTGTGAAAAAGAAAAAGAAAAAGGAACATCAACAACACCAACACCACCAAATGCTAGCTGTAACTTGGCTGTCATTTCTTTATTCACTGTGCATCCTTTGTTGTTTGGGCCTCCTCATGTTCTCCCAGCTTGAGACAAGCAGATTCAAGAGGTAGTAGTAGACGGTCTTCAAACAAGTCATGATAAAATTCCAGCAAGACGAAGGCCAGTACCACGGATATAGCAGCCGAAAGAACAGGCTTATCACATGCCTTGGATAGCGACCGACCTGTAGCCACACATAATTGTAAAGTATTAAACTAATTCAAGAAATTATTTATAGCTATTGCAAAAATGTAAAAACAAGTGGTTCATGATATATTCATGTTTTGAACCCTGCCATTTACACTTTACAGGTGACACAGGAGAGAAAAAAGAGAGAAAATAGGCATACTCTCTAGAGAGTAGAGAGCATTTGCATCTTCATCTAAGATATGCATGGAATTCCACCACCAGGAAATTAACATTTAACAGTGCCATCAACACAATAGCAGTACATCAGCAAGTACAGACCTTTGGGCAAGTATACTGCTTAGTAAGTCCAGTATAACAGCAAGGGAAGAGGTATCATAAAGATTTGTCATAGTATGGAGTAATATTGGCAAATGGCAATCATGGGATTTTATTACAAGCAAGTTATCTAAAGAACAAACCACAACAAAGCTACAATAGATCTAAGTTTAAGATAATAAAACGATACTCACAGGGAACAGCAAATCTAACGTATTCCAGGCTGCATGCCGTACAGCTCGAGTTGGATAGGTGGGGCCTCCAGGAGAAGTAAAGCTGTACAGGCACGCCTTTAGTCTGGTGCTTGTACTCATTCTCAATTCCAAACCTGCATTAATTATTTTTTTTCAGAATAAAAATATGACCTTTCAGTGGAGAAATGAATATGCCAAATTGCTGCTAGACTTAATAAAATATGTTATTGCTAGCTAATGATACCTTGAAGAATGGTCATGCTGGAAAGATAATGCAGCAGCACTGGCTCCACTTTCAATTTCTGGAGCTGGAGAGAGAGAGAGAGAGGATTAGGGGAACAATATTTTGATTGATAAAATGATATAACACGTCTATGGTGGATCACTACAAATATTTCACTTAACAACCTGATCACTGAGTTCAATCACAAAGTAATCTGCAGGTCCACCAACCAAGAAAGAATTTGGAAATGTAGGGAAATGCTCAAGGAAATTCGCAAGCAAGTAACCTGCGCATGGGACAATGCAACACTTTAGTAGCAAACAATCAGCACCGAGCATATGAAGAAAAGGAAAAAAACTTACCCTGATCATAGAACAGCATAAATCTGGAGAGGAGGAGGAAAAGATTTCTACCAGCCTGTTCACAATGTTAATTTAATGACAGGAAAATTAATATTGAACATATTATGACTAAAATATATATTAGATTGCAATGCAGAGAAAGTGACCTGTAATGATATCTTACTCAGTTGATCTGGGACTAAAGCGACATCTTCAAGGAGATACTGTTCAAGAAACAAAGTGTGCTGTGAATTAATTGTGTAAAAAAAATGCTTCAGTGCAGCTCCAAATGAGGTAGAGTAAGTGTAAAGAAACAAATGCTTACATGGTACAATTGGAAGAAGTGCCTAGTATTGGTTTGAATATCAATCCTGTCATGAAATAACTCAATGAGATTGGGGAAGTTTCAGGCAAAAAATAAAAGGGGAATCATTGCAATATTCTGCTCTGTAAGCACACACAGCTTGGAGTTAATAACTTTATCAGTCAACAACAGTTCAGGTTGAGAGGAAGAAACTTTGTGGGATAAATCAACTAGGTGCCACCTCTGCTCACAGCGTTGGATATGAGGATTGAAGGAAAAAGATTGCATACTATGCAGTAGAAGAACTGTTGACAAGAAGTTGCAATAGGAAAAAGTGGTGTTTGGTTTAGAGGTCATAGGGAAGAGGAAGTTTAAAAGTGGCTGGATGTGTTTCATCTTTTGTTTTGTTGATCTTTCGGAGTGGCTCGATGGGATGCTCCATTAGACTGTTAGATTGGTATGTAGGTTCAGGCAATCAACCTTGTGGTTGTGTGCTGGGAAGGGAATATAATTGCATCAAACCTGTGTGTGTGGCAACTGGCAAGACAGAAACTGTACGGTGGTTGTAAACTCTGTTATTTCAATTATTCTAACAGAAAATGGGGGTGATCCCCTTTGTCAAAACAACATCTCAAGTTTCTATGGTTGTCATCATACCAAAATACATTAGTAGCTCCTTGCACAAGAGCAGAGCTGTATCTTAGTGATACCTCCTTCCCATCAAGAGGGACTTCAAACAACTGCAATGAAGAAATTGTAATTTACCAAAACGAACTACAAATTAGACCTATTGTAACTTGGAGCATCCTTGTCGACAATACTAAATAACCAATAGTGGGTAAACCAGCCTTTTACTCTCATATTGAACTTGAACTAGTTTTAACTAGTCATTCATAGTAACAGTAGCCAGAATAAAGGACATCATATGCTTGGTGCTGCTGGTATACAATATCTTATCTAAGGTCATCTTTCATTTTCTCTTTGAATTTAGCGTATACATGACTATTCTATATAAATTACCAATTGACGTAAGTGAAATCATATAGCCTACCTAAGAAGAATATGTGGTCTATTTTCATCGCAGAATATGTTCACGAACAATCAGGAGTGTGCTATAGAAAGAGGTGACGTGAAGAAGGAATATTCTTTCAGGTATTTAGCGATGACATAAAAAAATCATTCGACTGGAAATGAAACATGACTTTTTAGTGATTGCATAGAGTTTGTATCTTTACAGATCAAGCTAATATAACAATTCCAAGTCCTAATACCTATAAGGATTAAAGTTTAGTAAATACCCATCTGTGGAATAGAAGTGAAAATATATTGGATGCGAAGGACTGACTCCAGAGTTGCACTATTAACTCAATTATATGCCTCCCGCTTTCAGGTGCTTTAACAAAATGATTCGCAAGAACCTCATAAAAGCACAAGCGGCTGTCTTCTCCTTCATCTACTGGAGCAATGCCATCATCATTCTTGCTTAAAATTGCATCTGTTTGTCAGAAATAAAGATGTAACATAAACATATTAACTTCTACTAATATTGAATAATGCATGCAATGAAAAATGCCCAAAAGATTATAGAAGGAAGGTATGAAATGAATATATTCAGAAAAAGAGCTTAAATGACAACAAAATTCTTCTTGCGTTGTTTAAGAAAATCCAAACGAGAAAAATCTAGTACTCTCATCCTAAAAGAAATTGTATTAAATTTCTTCCACGACCCTATTGTTCTACCTAACAAAATATAATATAATTGTTAATGAATAATGATACAAATATTTAACGTACACCATAGTGCATGTAATGTGATTTCTATTCCTAGCAATTAGAAATGCACCTTTAAAGGTACATGTAACACTTCGGTCAAACCATCTGTGGCTGGTCAAAAACCACCATTTGACTGGTCAAGAGACCATTCGTGACCGTTTTTGATATTTTGAGAAGAGTTAGCCCAGTTTTAAAGTTCAGGCACAAAAATGTGTCAAAGGGCCATACTTTAGGGACCAAAATAGAACTTTTTTCCAAACTAAAAATACTAGAGAAACGAATAGTTTTAACAAACTTTCAGGATTTCCTTTTTTAACCTACCACAAAATTCATGAAACAGGAAGGTCACACTGACACATAACAGAAATTTGGTCAAAACATTTTCTGGGTTATTCCCTCTGAATGTAGAATATGACCACAAATGCAAATTGCCAAATTTATACTTAGAATACAGTTTATTCGCTACTTAAAATTGTCATAGAATTGAGTAATCATTTCAAACGCTAAAACACAGGTAGGCACTAATAGCAACATAAAAAGAAAACGTTAGCAGGATTATTATTTGAAGTTGTGCAGACTGCAGAGATGGGCACCTAGAGCGCGGTCATCCACCTTCAGTGCGATATCGGCAAACAACTGCTGCAGCAGCTGGAGACGCTGCGAATTGGAGTGCAGAGCCTGCACGCAAGCAGCAAACAGTAAGATAATGCCAACTTCCTTAGCCAAACAACTCAAATTTCTGGTATCATCTCGATATCGTATACAGTGTTACGTTTTGTGATAAACAAAATTCTAATTAGGTATTTATCAATAATAATAAGATCCTAATTAGGTAATCCGATTTTGAACCCGTTACTATTGTTGCTCAGGCAGCTCCTCTGATTAAACATCATTTCAAAAAGAGGAAATAATGATATTAAGAAACATAGGCAGATTTCTTCAACTGCAACATTTGTAAACAAATGAAAGCTCCACCTTTCCAAACTTTTTAAAGAAAATCCAACTTCTCTAACACTGGAAACTCCCAGCCAAAGGAACCAGACATCAATTCCCCAACAGCAAAAGGAACCAATTTTTTTTACATATATAAAAGGAAGAACCGAAAGAATATTTCCTGGGGAATAAAAGAAACTCCTTTTTTCATTCACACCGAAATGAACTGCAATAACACAAAAGGTGTCCAGAAAAGCACTCGATCTCCCACAAGGACACAGCCACCGTGACAAATCAAGCCCAACCCTCCATCATTAGCAAGGGAAGGAGCGGGAGGAGAAGCCGGAATGCGAAGGAACCTTCTGCAGCTTGCGCTCGATCTCCAGGGAGAGCGCCTCCAGGTGGTCGGCGGTTCGGGTCCGCATCTCCTCGCGGCCGGCCGGCGACGACGAGGGCGCCCGAGTTCCGACACAACAGTTCACCGGGATTGGGAGCGGCCGCTCGGGGTGCGTTGATTGGGTTTGTTCACGCGCATGCCCCCGGTCCCCCCGTCTCTCTGCAATCCCCCCATCACCGTGCACGCGTCGAGTGATGGCGTGCCTCGTTTCCTAGCCGGCTATAGATGGAAATCCCCCATCCCCATGGCTTGGCTCGAGGCTCGAGCTCAGCTGGATGCCCTCCTGATGGTGAGGCTTTTGGTTTTTAGTATTTCAGAAGACAGGAAATTCATGTTAAATGTAGTTTAACTTCTATGCAAGACATTTGGTGCAAAAGTCCACTCAGTGCAAAGGTGCAAACAGCCATTCGTAGCCGTTGGATCTCATCTCGGTCCCTTCCTTTTCCTTCTCTTCACATCACAGCAGTTGAGCCGCATCTTCTTCCCTCCCTCCCCCAATCCACCAGCGCCTCCACCAGAGCCATCTCCAAATCGAGCACCTCGCCGCCTCGCCAAAAAATCCAAAGACTAAATTGTAAACTGATTCGAGAAACAAGGCCTTAGATAACTTTTTCCAGAAGCAGGTTTTAGAGAAGTTGTAGCTCAAACAAACATGGCCTAAAGCATGTCTGGGTTAAAAGAAAAGAAAAGGGTATTTATTACCCCTAACCGATATAGCAGAGATATATAATACATACTTCAACTCTAAAATCGGAAAAAATACATCCTGCTTGGTTTTGGGGCATGGTTTTATAGCACCAGAATACATCGGCAACATTTATAAAAAAAAAATTCATGTGAATCAAATCAAGATGTAAATCGCAAAAGATTCACACATATCACACGAACTTCTACTAATTAAAAAGTAGAGTAAATTACACTGTTGCCCCTTAAAGTTGGTCGAAAATCTCACTTAGCCCCCTAAACTTTGTTTTGTCCGCTGCGGCCCCTTAAAGTTGTTTTCGGGTGTCATAAAGCCCCAGAAAGTTAGATTTTGTTGCACCACAACCCCCGGAAGTTGGCTTTGGGTGCTGAAAAAATTAGCCTGCGTGATACCCGGAAACAACTTTAAGGGGCCGCAGCGGGCAAAACAAAGTTTAGGGGGCTAAGTGAGATTTTCGACCAACTTTAAGGGGCAACAGTGTAATTTACTCTACTTTTTAATTAGTAGAAGTTCGTGTGATATGTGTGAATCTTTTGCGATTTACATCTTGATTTGATTCACATGAATTTTTTTTTTATAAATGTTGCCGATGTATTCTGGTGCTATAAAACCATGCCCCAAAACCAAGCAGGATGTATTTTTTCCGATTTTAGAGTTGAAGTATGTATTATATATCTCTGCTATATCGGTTAGGGGTAATAAATACCCTTTTCTTTTCTTTTAACCCAGACATGCTTTAGGCCATGTTTGTTTGAGCTACAACTTCTCTAAAACCTGCTTCTGGAAAAAGTTATCTAAGGCCTTGTTTCTCGAATCAGTTTACAATTTAGTCTTTGGATTTTTTGCTTCTTCGAAGAGGTTTCCAAAAATATCTGTTTATTTAAGTTTCTGCTTCTGATAGAAGCTCAAACACAGAGACTGCGAGCCGCTGAGCCGAGCCTAACCATCACAATCCTGATACTAAATTTGGCAAGAGCCAAGAGGGGCACCTTCAAATAAATAATCCGATGCTAATCCTCCTCTGAGACGACTTTGCGTGCTCCAGCTCGGTCACTTTCGCCGCTTAGCTGACGTGCCCTGCTGCGCTGCCAGCTCAGCCAGACAGCCACGGCAGCGGCATGCAATTGCAGGGACACGCGGCCGGAGCTCAGGCCGACGACTGCCACGGGATCTCCTGCGCCGCCGGAACCGGAGCCGGTACAGGCACGGGAAGAAGATAAGCTCGATCATGTCAGACTAGTTGAACACATTACACTTGTCACAGTGTCACTGAACCATGGAGTTTGACATGCAATCTAAGTTCTAAATCTAAACCAATTGCTTTTCTCCGCAGTTTGCGCCGAGACAACTCTGAATCGATCTTCTTATGAATGTCTATATATCTACAGGGAGGAAGACGAGACCCTTCAGTGCAAGAACCTTCTTCTCCCCCTCGCAGTCACAGCCCTGCGGGGCTGCCGTCTTTCCTCGGGTCGCTGACGGCGGTGAGCATCCCATGGAAGACGCCCTGGCCGCCACCTCGCCGGAGCTCCATGCTCCGGCCGCCGGAGACCGGTTCGAGGAGGTCCTGCACGATGAGCTGGCACACGGCCCCCGAGGCGGTGCCTTCCAGCCGGTGCCCTCTCTGCTTCAGGAACCTTCTCGCCTCGCCGCTGAGCTCGATCAGCTCGCCGTCGATCGCCGTCTCGTTCTCGTACACCACCACGTTCGGCACCAGCTGCGATGTTCCATGTTCAGAAACACGCCGTTCAGAATTGATTCTGAGATCAAGAACCAGGGAAAATAATTGCAATTTTCTTTTCTTTTCTTTTTTTTGCATTATGCGAGAGATGTTGGGGTGAATCGCAGGTGTTCACCTTGTGGTAGACCCTGGGATGCTGGACGGCGGCGAGGGGGGTCATGCCGGCGAGGAAGTGGTTCAGAAAGACCTGCGTGACTGCGGCGATTATGTTCGTCCCTCCGCTGCCTCCGACGACTCCGGCGAGCTGCCCGTTCTGAAGAACACGCTGCGGTTTTCAGCATGATCAATCATGGAGACATGGGATGCAGAGGGGCAGTGATCGATTGCCTTGAGTATGATCGCCGGCGTCATGGAGGACAGCGGCCGCTTGCCCGGGGCTACGAAGTTCGCCGGCGCCGGCGGCAGGTGGTCGGGCGTCGGCGCCGCGGGCATGGAGAAATCGTCCATCTCGTTGTTCACGACGATGCCCGTCGACGGCGATAGCAAGTGGGCTCCGAAGGGGTAGTTCACGGTCGTCGTCATCGCCACCGCGTTCCGGTCGCCGTCGACGACGCAGAGGTGGCTGGTCCCGTGGTCTCTCAGCTGGCTCCATCTAACAACACCACCAAAAACCAAAATCAAGATATGTACGTAATTGATCAATCTTTGCAAGAAGAAACACGCATTCAAGATCACCATATAAGGATCAATACTTTGGAGTGAAAATTCGAGATAAATTTACATGCTTTTCAGCATGCATGCATGATAAGTGGGTCTGAGTTCACACGAATTAGATGTTATAAACTCGAATAGTGCCACCAACTGAAATGCGGATTTTAAAGAGAGTAAATTTCTGAAATCTCCAGTACTTTGCAAGGTAGTAGCCGGAAGGGAACGTGGTGTTGTCGACGATACTTCGCCGGATCTTGCCGGCGAACGACGGAGAAAGCATCTCGGATACGTCGTCGGTGATGTTCACGAAGCCGGGGTCGCCGAGGTCCATCCGGACGGCAAGCATGTGCTTCAGCGCCTCGATGAACCGATGCACACCAAGAAACCCTTTCAAGAACTCCATCGACTCGTATCCACCCAAGATATTCAGGATCTGAACTCATCAGGAAAAAAGAAGAAAAATTGTTACTGAATCAAATATTCTAAGGGATTGACTCCCTCACAGTCGCCTGGGTCCCTATATTGGTGCCCAGACGATTTTCTAAGCCATTGGATTGCCCAGATCTCCCCTCCCTCCCAGCGTCTCTCTCTCACAGTCTCGCTCGTGCCCCTCCTCCTCGCCGCCGGCTGCGCCGCCCCCAACTCCCTCCCACCGCCGTGCCACCCTGCCCACCCTAACCCTGCCGGCGCCTTCACTCCCCGCCCACAGCTCCGCCTCCCTCGCCGCCGCCTCCGCCGCTATCCTCACTCCATCCCCAACCAACCGCCAAGCCATCGCCTCCCCCGGCCATCCCTCTAAATCCGGCGGCACGGAGATCCCCACCCCCACCCCTTAACACGAAACCCGTTGTGGCTACGGCGGCGACAGTTGTCGGCGAGGAGGAAGATGCAACGGTCTGGTCGTAGGTGCTCTCTTCCCTCTCCCTCTCTCGGTGCCCCCTCCCCCAAATTTCCTACGCTAAAGACAGGGGAGACAGTCGCCTAGGCGAGTGAACTGCCGCCCAGGCGACTGCCAATGAGCAAATCCGATATGCTAAATAAAAACTTTGCATTTGATCTCTACGAGGTGGTGAAGACTGAAGAAGAAGAAGAAGAAGAAGAAGAACAGTATACTGACCAGTGCCATCCCCACGGTGCCGCTGGAAGGCGGCGGCATGCCGAGGAAGGTGAACCCCATGGCGTCGGCGCGCATGGCGGCGCTCACCTCCACCCTGTACCCCCTGAGGTCGTCCATCGTCGCGATACCGCCGGCGCTCCTAACGTCGGCGACGAACCTCTCGCCGGCGGCGCCGCCGTAGAACGCGGCGGCGCCCTCACCGGCGACGGCCTCGAGCGTGTCCGCGAGCGCCGGGTTGCGGCACAGCTCGCCGGCGGCCAGGAGCCGCCCCGCCGGGGCGAACACGGCGCGGAGGCCGGGGTCGGCGAGGACGTCGCGCTCCGTCTTCTTGAGCTCTCTGGCGACGACGGGCACCACCGTGTAGCCCTCCCGCGCGAGCCGTATCGCCGGCGCGACGAGGTCCCTCCAGGGGAGCCTGCCGTAGCGCGACCACGCGGCGTGGAGGCCGGCGAGCTCGCCGGGGACGCCCATGGCGAGCGCACCCTTGAACTTGGACACCGGGTTGCTCTCGTACATGGTCTAGCATTTGCGCACGCATCAAACAAACGAATGTAAATGCAAGCATTTGGGATGAGAAAGTGAGCATGCATGTGCCTTCTTCTTCTCTCCGATTGAAAGCAGAATCAGTTTACGTATCCGAACCATTTAGAAAGTTTACTTAACCCCAAACTACTATAAAATGGTCAATTCTACGCACCTCAGCTATGTAGACCAAAATAAATAATAACCCCTATAATGGTTTTAAAGGCAGTTTTATCATTTATAATTTGAATGCCTATTTTACGCTATCAAGTTACGGAAAAAATCCAATAGACCTTAAAACAGTAAAAAATATTTAAAAAAAATCTAATTCTCTTAAACTTTTCAATGAAAATATTCATTTGGTTTATGGTTTATTTTTATAGTTTAGGGGTTTATTTGATTTATTTGAAATTATTAAATAATTTGAGGGTGTAAAATAAACTTATTTAAATTAGAAATAGTAAAATCACCTTTAAAACCACCATCGAGGTTATCTGCTCTGGTTTTCATAGTCAAGGTATTTAAAATACATCATTTCAAAATTTGGAGTGTTAAATAATTTTTTTTGATAGTTCATACGTGTAAAATGGCCACTCTCGGCTTTCCCCCACCCCTACGGAATTCCTTAGCATACTATCTCCTATTCCTTTCCCTGAGCCAACTGCTATCCACCACTGGCGACCACCGTGATAGCCGTGCGCAACCACAGCGACACGCGCTCGAACCACGCCCGCCGAGAACAAGCAACACATGTCCCAAGTGGGTCATTCGTTAATTTTTTAGAACTGAATTAATTGACGACATATATAGTTCATAGGTACTACAGGAATCTGCATCTATATCGGCGGCCAAATTAAAACCGCCGACATAGACTAGGCGCAGCGCAGCCGACGACAAAGGTTGCCAGTAGCGTAGCCAGGAGGCAGGGTCAGTGTCGTCGGCCACAAAAAAGGCCGCGAACAAACATTTGCCATGTGGCTTGTCAGGATTGGTTCGTGGGGCCCACACGGGAGAGCGCCGTCTGCCGTCAAGGAGATCTTGTGATGGTGGCTGATAAAGCCGCCGACAAAGGTCCTGACCAGAGGGGCTGTCCTGGGAGTTAAGTTTGTCGTCTGTTTTATATTGGGTCGTCGACACAGCTCTCTGTGTCGTCGAACCTTTGTCGGCGGATCTTTGTCGTCGGCTGGCGGACGACATAGACTTGTGTCATCGATTTTACGATCTGTGTCGACGGTATAAGCCGTTGATAGTCGTCGCGATTCCTGTAGTGAGGGACAGAAGAAAGACTACGGTAGAAAGTTGAACCAACAATGGGAGCAATAAAAAAACGGATAGACTAATTTATATTGGGAGGCGCTAGTCAACGCTCTGCCTCCTGTCTGCCCATCGTCGGCCGGCGCCGCCCACCCTAACCATGACGGCCGCAACGCCCCGCCCTGTCGACCCCCTTTCTTTATCACTTTACTCCGCGCCTCCTCCACTGCTGCCTCCAGCCACCACCCCCGCTGGCGGCGCCCTCGGCGCCAGTCGCTCCGCCTTCTGTCCACCCACCACCGATCGGCACCGCCCACCCTAACCACGACGGTCGTGACGTCCAGATCCGCCCACCTTCGCCGGTCCGACCGCCATCTCTCCCCACCCCCCAGCTCCACCGCCGTCCTCATAACCCTGACCAACAGCCGGGCCTCCACCTCCCCCACCCTTAATCTATAGCCGGGGAGCAAAAAACCGCCCCACCCCAAAACCCTAATCCTAACTCGGGCGGTGCCGACGGCTAGAGACAACGACGATGGCGTCGGAGCTGGAGAAGGTGTCGCCTGCGAAATAGCGTTTCCGATTTATATTTTACACAAGACACTTTTGATATAGAGAGACTGCGGTTGAACCATATTTTTATTATTAGAAAAAACAATGAAGCTAATTTACATTTGCACGCTGCAATATTACGCATGCGTGTGATGTGAAAGCCCCCCAGGCCGCAACTACCGCTTGATCATTCACGGAGACCCAGACCATGAGATGTGCAAGCCACATGCTGTTGATGCCGCACGCGCGTGAAACGCAAAACCTTTGTACTCCTTAATTTATCATTCTTTCTTTTTTTTTTTTTCTGAAGCCTTTTGATCCTTCTTAATTTAAAAAGTTGGTGTGTGGATCGTGGTTCTAATTTTAAATGTTTCGGATCCTCCCTGATCGCTCCGGCATATCCTCCCGCACGGATTTTATATGCTCTTGGGATCTGGGCATGCATGTCTAACGCACATGGAGATGGAGCCATGCCTCACCGACAATTGAGATTAAACCTCACCGACTATTGAGATTAAAGGTAAAACTTCGTAATTACTTGTACACGGATCGTCAATTTCTCGCCAAAATGTGATGATGATGCTTTTAGTCATTCGTCCAGGAATAATTATTTTCCCAATTTGGCCAGGAGCCGCCCCGCCGGGGCGAACACGGCGCGGAGGCCGGGGTCGGCGAGGACGTCGCGCTCCGTCTTCTTGAGCTCTCTGGCGACGACGGGCACCACCGTGTAGCCCTCCCGCGCGAGCCGTATCGCCGGGGCGACGAGGTCCCTCCAGGGGAGCCTGCCGTAGCGCGACCACGCGGCGTGGAGGCCGGCGAGCTCACCGGGGACGCCCATGGCGAGCGCGCCCTTGAACTTGGACACCGGGTTGCTCTCGTACATGGTCTAGCATTTGCGCACGCATCAAACAAACGAATGTAAATGCAAGCATTTGGGATGAGAAAATGAGCATGCATGTGTCTTCCTCTTCTCTCCGATTGAAAGCAGAACCAGTTTACAGAAACAGCAGTAAATTTAGTTCAAGGAATAGGTTGATTTTACGTATCCGAACCATTTAAAAGTTTACTTAACCCCATACTACTATAAAATGGTCAATTCTACGCACCTCAGCTATATATGTAGACCAAAATAAATAACCGCTATAATAGTTTTAACAAAAACGCTTGAGGCCGGTAAGCCGGCGCGATCGGACGCGCGCGCGAAGGCTAGGGAACGACACTGTGCCGGCATGCAGGGTGGGTCCCACGGTATTTTTTTTTTCTTTTGGTGACCATAAATTTTGACTGGGTGCTCTAATACACAAACCGTTTGCACCAACGTGTTCCTCGTATTTTTACGAACAAAACAAGATATATGTTGCCATATAAATCTTCAAACTTACCTAATGAAACTTGGGTTTCGCCTACTGAAACTTGGATTTCATATTCGTTAAACTTACCGAACTGTCAAGTTTCATCAGGTTTAATGCAAGTTTCAACAGGCCTCATACAAGTTTCTTCAAATTTCATCAGGTCAATTCAAGTTTCAACAGGTTTCATCCAAGTTTCATCAGGTTACAACAAAGTTTCATCCAAGTTTCATCAGATTTCATCAGCACACGGCTAAGTTTCGCTAGTATAGGTATAAGTTTCATAAGTGCCTTCTCCCAGGTTCACATCAAAAAAAATGAGAAAGTGAAAAAATAAAAAAGTATTTAAAATGGGTTGCTCTCGATTTTAGAAGAATTATAAAATTTATTCCATGCATTTTAAACACTGTTTGAATTTTATACAAAAATCAGAAGTTTAATTGAAAATTTGATCATTGCACGGCTAACAACTCCGCGCCCGCACGGGCTGCGCGAGCGTTTTGGATGCGGGAGGCGCCGGCGATCGGACGGACGGCGCTGGTTCGGCGCTGGCGTGTCCGTCCGGACGTCCGACGCCTGGCGCTCACGTTTTAAAGGCAGTTTTATCATTTATAATTTGAATGCCTATTTTATGCTATCAAGTTACCGAAAAAATCCAATAGACCTTAAAATAGTAAAAGAATATTTAAAAAAAAAATCTAATTGTCTTAAATTTTTTCAATGAAAATATTCATTTGGTTTATGATTTATTCTATAGTTTAGGGGGTTTATTTGAAATTATTAAATAATTTGAGGGTGTAAAATAAACTTATTTAAATTAGAAATAGTAAAATCACCTTTAAAACCACCATCGAGGTTATCTGCTCTGGTTTTCATAGTCAAGGTATTTAAAATACATCATTTCATAATTTGGAGTGTTAAATAATTTTTTCGATAGTTCATACGTGTAAAATGGCCGCTCTCGGCTTTCCCCCCACCCCTACAGAATTCCTTAGCATACTCTCTCCTATTCCTTTCCCTGAGCCAACCGCTATCCACCGCTGGCGACCACCGTGATAGCCGTGTGCAATCACAGCGACACGCGCTCGAACCACGCCGCCCGAGAACAAGCAACACGTGTCCCAAGTGGGTCATTCGTTAATTTTCTAGAACTGAATTAATTGACGACATATATAGTTCATAGGGACAGAAGAAAGACTACGATAGAAAGTTGAACCAACAATGGGCGCAGGAAAAAAAGGATAGACTAATTTATATTGGGAGGCGCTAGTCACCGCTCCGCTTCCTATCTACCCACCGCCGGCCGGCGCCGCCCACCCTAACCATGACGGCCGCAATGCCCTACCCCATCGATCCCCTTTCTTTCTCACCCTGCTCCGCGCCTCCTACGCCGCCGCCTCCAGCCACCACCCCCGCCGGCGGCGCCCTCGCCGCCAGTCGCTCCACCTTTTGTCCACCCACTGTCAATCGGCGCCGCCCACCCTAACCATGACGGCCACGACGTTCAGATCCGCCCACCGTCACCGGCCCGACCGCCATCTCTCCCCACCCCCGACTCCACTGCTGTCCTCATAACCCTGACAAATCGCCAGGCCTCCACCTCCCCCACCCTTAATCTATAGCCGGGGAGTACAAAAACCGCCCACCCCAAAACCCTAATCCTAACCCGAAAGGCGCCGGCGGCCGGAGACAACGACAATGGCGGCAGAGCTGAAGAAGGCGTCGCCTGTGAAATAGCGTTTCCGATTTATATTTTACACAAGACACTTTCTGGTACAGAGAGACAGCGGCTGAACCATATTTTCATTATTAGAAAAACAATGAAGCTAATTTACATTTGCATGCTGGATGCTGCAACATTACGCATGCGTGTAATGTGAAAGCCCCCCAGGCCCCAACTACCGCTTGATCATCACGGAGACCCAGATCATGAGATGTGCAAGCCACATGCTCATGATGCCGCACGCGCGTGAAACGCAAAACCTTTGTACTACTAGTTTAGACTTTAGAGGTTACAGAATTTATCATTCTTACTTTTTTTCTGAAGCCTTTTGATCCTTCTTAATTAAAAAAGTTGGTGTGTGAATCGTGATTCTAATTTTAAATGTTTCGGATCCTCCTTGATCGCTCCGGCATTCTCCCGCACGGATTTTATTCGCTCTTGGGATCTGGGCATGCATGTCTAACGCACATGGAGATGGAGCCATGCCTCACCGACAATTGAGATTAAACCTCACCGACTATTGAGATTAAAGGTAAAACTTCGTAATTACTTGTACACGGATCGTCAATTTCTCGCCAAAATGTGATGATGATGCTTTTAGTCATTCGTCCAGGAATAATTATTTTCCCAATTTTATCCAATAATGGTAATGGAGCTAAAACACATTAGTGCCTAGTGGGAACACATATAGGAGCAAACAAGCTTGGAATTTGGGCTCTTTTACGGTACCTACTACTAAAAATACTACCACAGTAGTATATTTTAGATCTAACCGTCCATTTCGTAAGGGTGTTGTAAAAAGAATACTACACTTGTAGTATAATATACTAGTCTTGCAGTATAAAAAATCTAGAACTAATCTCAGCTATTGGATTGAGAGGAATGGACGGTCCTCATTACTCAGTAGGTACCGTAAAAGACCCCTGGAATTTCTAGCAGTCCATATGCGTATAAATTTCAAGTACAAAATTTATCATTTTTTTTTCCTGTCGTTTCAGATGTAGACTGAATTTTAGCTTGAATCATATGCCGAGTCACCGCTTCAGAATTTTAATGGCTTTTTAAGTTTGATTGCACCGTGATTATCTCACACTAGTGACTACTGACTAGGACTGTACTAAGTTCATGACACTCATGGAACTGCGGGGCTCGTCGTGTCAGTGGTTACGTAAGCAAGCATGGCCCACCAGACAGTGACCGGCGCCCAAACGGACGCACCAATCCAGGCTAGTGGTTTGCCAGGCATCGTGGGGCCCCACATGTCATGGAAACAAGAAGGACGAACGCACTGTAAAAAAAGTTTCGTGCTTCCGTTCTTCGTTGTCTTCTCGCTGTGCTCATGATTGGGAGTTACTAGTAACGGGCAACGTACGTACCGCCGTGGCCGCGGCCGGCGCGGTCTCCCGGGCGTCGAAGGCGACGGAGCCGCCGGAGGTGGCGTCCCTCACGACGATGAAGGCGCCGCCGCCGAGGCCGCTCGACATGGGGTGCACCACGCCGAGGCAGAGCGCGGCCGCCACGGCCGCGTCGACCGCGTGCCCGCCGGCGCGCAGCGCCTCGGCGCCCACCTCCGAGCACCGCCCGTCGTCCGCCGCCACGGCGCCCGCGCCGGACTCCACGTCGTGCGGGCTCCGCCGCGCGCTGGACACCGGCCGGCGGCCGTCCCCGCCGGGGTTCAGGGAAAGCCGAACGACGCCGGCCAGGGCGAGGAGCGCCACGGCGATTGCCAGCGCCGCCCATGGGCGGCCTCGACGGCGCTCTGCCTCTGGCGAGACCGCGCCGCCGCCGAGGAGATGGTTCCGCAGGCCGGCGCGCGTGGCGGCCATGGCTCGCCGGAGAATCGCGCCGAGATTCTTGGATGGAGAGCGAAGGGGAAGGATTCTTGGATGGTGATGGGGGGAGCTCGCAGTGCGCACGGCGTCTGGCTGTAGGATTTTGTAGTGCCAACTGGCTAAACAAAGCTCCCTCTTTTGACACCGCTCTTCTCTATGTAAAGACTGCATTTTGTTGGTAGTAGTAACCAAATTAAAATTCAGCAGAAGAAAATTAGACGCAACCGTGCTGATTTACGTCAATATTTTTCAAGAATAAGGTCAACTACGTTCGCTTGCCCCTTTCCAAATTTGTTTTCGTGAATCAATTAGCTGTTGGAGACATTTATAAGTGTCCAAGCTTAGCAGTAATTTTACCCAGACGCTTAGAGCATTGCCAACAGGATCTCTATATTTCGTTCTCTATATCCCTTCTCTAAATCACTATCCGTTCCCTATATTTCCATCATCTACAGCATAGTCTCTATCCCCGAAAAGATATAGAGAGTCTCTGGAGAGTCTCTAAATATAGAGACTCTGGATGGGTATAGAGGTTGAGACTGTCCGCAATATTGTTTTAGGGAACGGTTTAGGGAACCTGTTCTTTATCCACCAGCTTTGCTTCTGCCTGTCTGCTTTGCTTTGCTTTGCTGGATTTTTATAGGGCGAACTGCCTAACGAATGGCTTACTTGTTAGCAACAACCAAATGAAAATTCAGAGGAGGAATACTGGACACGATTGCGCTGATTTGCAGTGCATCTGACTAGATTTACCAAGAATAGGCCAACTTTGGTCGATTCGTCCATTCCAAAGTTTTATATTAGCAAATTAATTAGCCTTTGGGGAGTTTACTTTCCTTGCTTGGCAGCAATTTCACCGAGGCGCTTAGTATTCTTTAGCCGTCAGCTTTGCTTTCGTCATCAGAAATTCTAAACAACGGGATACCGTCCGGGCTCGTCGCGACGGGATAGGGAGCGACCGTCCGATTTGTTTTCCGCGCGAGCACTGTGAATCGTCCGATTTGTTCCTGTACGCACTCCGCGCTCTGCATGCGCATCCCACGCGGGAGTTTTTTCTCCGTCAATTGCGCTGCATCTCCCCCGCACGCGCCGTTTCGTTTTTTTGACTTCCACGGCCTGCCATGCACGTAGTACGTACGAGCTACTTTTTTATCGTTCTTCCAAGCAGGCAAGCATGCATGCAATCATGCATGTACGCTATTTTGCTCTGGGCATAGTACTTGTTTTGTTAGTTTATTCGCTTTTGATACATGAGTATATGGGGCTTTTGCTCCGTTTAAAACAAAACGCACATGAACTCAATCAAAAGTAAAATTAAAAAGATAATTTATTTTCAAAGCAAGATCCAACTACTATATATGCCTCGATACTGGACGATACTTTTTGATCCGATACTTGATTTTTGACCGATACTCAACGATACTATTTGATCCGATACTCGATTTTTTTGAGTGATATACCATGCCCTTCCCATGATACCGAGTTTGGAGATGGGCTGGCCCACTAGCTGGTCGTCTTCAACCTCCAGACAAACCTGGAGCAGGGGAGACGCACGGGAAGGGGCTGGGGACGGCCTTGGGGGTGCTCTGACGAGCTCCGGCGAGGGGAAACCGATGGGAGGGAACCAGGGGGGGTCGAGGGGAACACTATGGGAGCGGCGATTTGGGCGGCGGAGGCGCGGCGACGAGCTGCGGCGGACGGCGGCGTCTCACGGCGGGGCGGCGACGGGTGGCGGCGCGGCACGATTGAGAGGTAGGGGAGTTGCGCGTGGGCGAGAGGGACGCGACAGCGGGGTCGGTTCGGCCCGAGGAGTAGCAAGGCGGCGGCGCGGCGTGCGAGCGGCGGCGACCCAAGGCGGCGCACGATTGAGCTGCGAGGCAAAGGGCGCTACTGGCTACGGCTGCAACTCGCGAGGTGACGGCGGTTGTGCTACAACGGCAAGGAGGCGTGCTGCGGCTAGGCAGGAGGCGTGCTGCGCAGCGCATGAGAGCAGGAGTCGTTTGAGAGCGCACGGGAGCGAGCGCACGCGGGCAACTGGGTCTATCCCGTCGGATTGGCCCCCCGACGGGAACCCGTTAGCTAGTCGCCTCATTGGGGCGAAAAAAAGAGTGAGGTTGAGGTTTTGAGGATGATGGCGCCAGCTGCTTTTGGATCAACATTTCTGGGCTCAAGAGCAGAGCAGTTGAAGGAGCACCACACTAGTTGCGGACTTGCAGTCTTGCATACTGGAGCGTTTTATATCCAGGTAACCAGGTTGAGAGAGCACCGTAACATTTATCGTAACATTTATTTAAGTTTGAGCACCTTAATTGCCACCGAGTGCGGTCCAAGATTTTTAGGCCCTCTTTGATTCGCGGTTATGATCTGATTTTGGTTGCAGCTCAAGATTTTTAGGCCCTCTTTGATTCGCGATTATGATTTGATTTTGGTTGCATCTGAAAAGGTTGAGTGCCTTTGAAAAGTGAAATGAAGAGGCTAAAAAAGTTGTTAAAAATATTTCAAAATATTTGAGAAAAACCTCACAAAGCTCTGAAACATTATTACAAACTGTTAAATTGAATTGTCTGTACAAAAATAATAAATTTTACAAACCAAACCAGAACTGCGAATAAAAGAGGACCTTAGCAAGGCTGCAAGGCAGCAAGGGGGTGAAGGTAAGAGCATCGTCAGCAAAATCTTTATATTTCATTCTGTATATCCCTTCTCTAAATTACTATTTGTTCTTTATACTTACATCATCTTTAGTCTCTATCCTTGAAAAGATATAGAAATTCTCTAGAAAGTCTCTAAATATAGACTCTAGAAATAGTTTCTAAATTTAGAGACTGAGAGTGTGTGCGTTTTGGCGTGCGCGGGCGTAGCGTAGCGTAGCGTCGGCGCGCGCAGCGGCGAAAATTCAAAACCGCACGCTACGCTACGCCAGGCAATGCCGAATCGCGCGAGGCCTGAGATATAAACTCTGTTGGATCGATATATAGACCGATACTTTTCATAGTAGTATTTTAAGAAAGTTTCTAGGTAACCTACCGACGATGCTCCGACAGTGTACATGCTGCAGAAATGTCAGAGTGGTGCCTGATGCCAACATCCTGCTGGGAAAACGACTTGGCAGAAATCAGGAGCTGATCAATCATCTCATGAGCTCATCCATCGGATGATGTGACGCAATTTATCTAGTAACTCAACAGGACAAACAGCTCAACTTGTTTGTCCATAACATTCAAGCAAAAAAAAAAACTTGTCTCTTTAAATATACCAAGTTTCTAGAAGTATAGAACTGCATGAGATCTCTTTTACCGTACAAGATCATTGGGTAGTTAAAACAGATAAGATGACCGGTTAAAACTAGTTAGACGTGTCTTACACACACACACAAATGGATGGTGGCACCGTGGCAACGGTACCCCCATTACTGGCACTGCCGGATGTACCGTAGAATAGATTAGCTGATGAAAAAATAAAACTTTTTTTAGCATATGGTATAAATTGTGAAGAAAATTTATAGTGAAGGATAGAGTTAATAGCTAATAGTGAACTGGAGCGGAGGGATGGAGGGTCTGATGTGGTTGCTCTTAGGGATGTACCAGATGATATACATTGAACTGCATGTGTTCTATCAACCGTTACTTGTTCTTCTAAAAGAAAAACTGCACGTGTTCTATCCGCGGATGGCGACCGCTCTCTGTTTCTTGCACGCTTCGTATGTCTTGTGTGTCTTGTAGACGCAGTTGAATCCTGGAGAGCAGCTCTGCAATGGACAAGCCAAAATGATATACTACTACGGAGTACATTTTTTCCCAAAGGAATATATGATTCTGGAGTAGTAGTACTTGAACGGAGCATCCAACTTGGATGGAGCAATCGAGGAAACAAACAACACAACGGTGTCTTTCCATGCACGCTTCTCTCCCGGTGTGTGCGCCATTCGCCACTATGGCCAGGTTCGTTCTAACGAAAACTGGTCCAGATGCATGGCTGGGTAGATACCTCCACGCTACCGAACACGGATTCTCTTTCACTAGCGGTTTAGTTTGATTTTATTTAGGTACAGTTCTTTTTAGTTTAACAGCTTAACGGCTTATCTATGTTTTGAAAACACATATGCTTTGAGTTTTTTGAGTCCGTTTTTTCGCTGTTTTGAAGATGGATTCTAACGCTTTAAAAAACAAGTCAAACGAAATGTATCCGAATCTCGAGATTACCACGAGAAGCTCTCAAAGTTCAGTCATTTCAGTCGTTCAGCCGTTCAGATCAGCTCAAAAGAACAGGGTCTTAATCGAGTTTAAATTTAATATTTTTATACAAACTATTAAGTGTAACATTTTATAATATTTTTAAGACTTTGTGATATTTTCTTAAATATCTTAAAAAGTTCTTTTTAAATAAAAAATCGCTTTCCTAGGCAGCATGCATGCATGCATGCATGCACACGGGGTCAGGATTGGACAAGTACTTCTACATTTGCGTGAAGGCACGCATCATCAGACGACGACGGTGATATACGATCCCTAAGCGGTGCAAAGAGAGCTCTCTCGTGCATGTGATCACTGGCGTTGGGCACTAGTATCCCCAAGCAGAGAGAAGCTCATCCGCAAAGCATATTTGAGCCCAATTAAAAGATCATCTTCTGGGTTCAAGGATCAGGAGCCTAGCAGTATATATGTGTTCAGAGTCATGCTTTATATTTGTGATGTGTGGTGTGAGAGCACAGTTGTTGTTTTTATAGTAAGCCTCTTCCTTCATCAGTTTCGTGTGTTTTGCTACTATGCTGCATTTTCCATTGTGAAGGCACAACTAATGTAGAACACATTGCCTCCACTGATTTTTCAAGAGCGCATAAGCTTAGCTACCACATGAAATCAAATTTTGGCACCAGTGGAAGCAATCAGTTTGTTCACAGCTCACAGTTTGAAAAGTTTGCACATCGTTATGTAGCGTCATCTGTTTGTTAGCCCCTTCAAATTGGGGCTTGGTCTAAATCAGTTTGTTCGCAAATTTGTTGCATCATGTTTAGTATAATAATTCCTTTCAATCTGTCATCTTCGTTCCCATCACCCCGGGCTTAATTGGAGCTAAGTGCTGGACGCTTGTGTTTACGTCGGCTTAAATACGACACGTGACCGATTTAAATAGAGCTTCCATGACATCTTTCGGAGCTAAGTCCTGACGCCTATATTTACGTCGGTTCGCTCAGGTCACATAAATATTTCAATTATTAAAGTCATTTTTTTAACCGACGTAAATATATTTGACTGACGTTAATAGATCGGATTCATGTAGTGCCTCTTAATTCCAGTGACCTTGCCGGGAGTTCGGGCCCCCTCCCATTTCAATTCCGGTGACTTCTCTGTGGTTTAGCCCCCTCTTCCATCTCAATTCGAGTGTTCAGCCTCTTTCCCGACTCAAGTCCGGTGGGTTCGGCCCCTTCATGTCTCAATTATGATGACCTCAAGCTCTCCTCTCGTCTCAATTTTGATGACCTCGCCGAGGGTGCGGGGGCCATTTTCTTTTGAAAAAAATATTTTAAAAAATATCTAAATCTTTTTAAGGGCTCTCAGTATGAAATTATTGTTTCTTTTTTTTTTTTGGTAATTTTTAAGTTGCTGCTTCCTGTGCTGGTAGCTCATAGAAATTTTTTTGTCTCAGGCATCGTCAGAGAATCGAGAGACTGGCCAAAACATTGGTGCATTTTCTGCATCACATCTCATGGCCTCCTTTTTACATTTCTGAGTCTCAACGAACCAATGTCAACAGTTATATCAAACTGCTATTTGTATAACTGGATGGTTTTCCAACTTATGAAATTATATACTACCCAAACAATGTTATTAAGTTACATGTTATGCGTAAAATATGAAATCCCAACCAGATTTTACAATTACAACCCACCTAGAACGGCACAAGAAAGTTTATCTACCTCTTCTAAAGATCCTCTCCTCTGCTGGAACACAATATTCTGTCGGGCCTGATCCATTGCCCTCTTGAACCTATGTAATGTACTGAACCATCTATTTCATCTTACAGCTCAACGCTCGAAATTTTGTTTGCCTCCATCGGATGACTGGGCCTCCCAAGTGAAGAGACCATCAAAATTGTGTCCAAGGTCAACTACGGCACCTTACTGGTCAACTGAATTAACCTGTAACTGAACATATTTAGTGTACAGAGCATTGAATATACATTCAACGATTCATCATTAGATAGGTAACATAAATTTAGAGAAAAGTAAGGTGCCAATTGCTATTTTTTGATTTTTTATAAAAGAAAAAAGGGAAACAATACAAACAAGTTGCATGCTTCGACTTGAAGGACCAACATGTTAATAGCACCTACCAGTTCCGACAAAAATGGAATCCAATTAGCCCCTGCCTCATTACTGCACTGTGCGCTTCCTCTTCGATCTTTTGCCCTTCTTTCCAGAGTAATTTGGAAGTTTCTTGTTGTTACCGGAACTGTATGTTTCCTCTACAGGTCCTCCCTGTTGTCAGATTCACATCATTATTATCACGTACTATTCGAGGGAAAGAGGATTTTTTCACATGGCTAGAGAACATGCTCTGGTTGTCTACTTAACATTGCTCCTGCAAGTAAGATGAATGAAGAAAGAACACTACCTCTTCTACAGTTTCATCATCTGACACTTCATCCTCTGATGTTGATGCTGAAACTTTTGAATCGCCTGTAGCAAGCGCTTTGCTGAGCTTTTTCTTGTTCTCATCTTCTTTTAACTGCCGAAATCTGCTTCAAATATTTTATTGTAAAAATATGAACTATAACTTAATATGGTAAATAATATATGAAGTTCGAAGGTACCTTTCACCAGGCTGGTCTGGCTGAGCACTTGAACGCTTTGCTCGTCCTGCAGTAATTATTCCACTACCTCCCTGACTTACAACAGGCTTTGCTCCTCCCAATTTGCGTAACCAGACCTGCTGGACTGTACTGAGGATATTGTTTGTAAACCTAATTGCAAACATCGAATTAACACAGATTGTGATTTGATCAACCGTGAGAATGAATTGATCTGGGAGGAGTCATACAATATCTATGAGGCATCTAGAACCACAGCGTGGAACATATCTTAGAACATTCATAGAATTAATAGAAAAATATACATACCAATAAATGGACAATCCTGATGGCACCGACAAAGAGAACCATCCAATCATAAATGGAAGAAATTTCAACACAAGCAGTGTGTTCTTCTGTGATGGATCATCAGTCTACAGCAGATTACAGGAGCAAAGTTAAACCAATGCTGGCGTGTATGATGGTGCCATAACACATGAAGCATACAGCGTAGCATTCACCTGAGGTGGCTTCATGATCTCCATAGAGACGTACTGAGAAACAACAAGTAGCACAGGCAACACAAGATAACAAATTGTGTCATGCCATCCTAATGGAGGATGTCCATCCTGCAGTCATTTAATATTTCAGTACAGATTTACCCTATCTCAATCATGCGAGCATATCGTGCATAGCCTACTACCACTTAAGAGTTGGTCAAGTGTAACAGACAATTCTGTGCAGGGCCAACAATGGAATAATGTGTATATGTTAGTTAATATGAGATCAATTTTATTACCACAAAAGGGAAGAGCCAAGAAATGCCAGCACCACTTTGTCGAGCAGCAATTGTTGTAGGTCCTCCCAATGATGGAATCCAAAAAAATCCTTCTGTCAGCAAGCCCTTCATGTCATAGAACATTAGAATCCACTTAGTCCAAAAGCCTCTTAATAAAGGAAACTTCAAGAAAATAAGAAATAGGACTTGTATACCTCATTTGCTACATTTGAAAGGGCTTGATAGAGACCAATCCAGACAGGTATTGTTGCCAATGTCGGAAAACATCCTGGCAGAGAAACCATGAACATCAACACTACATCATAAAAGTAATCACAGTAGAAAGCTACTGTTTTTGTGACAGAAATAATGGCATTCTGCCAGAAACACATAATATGATTCATTAACATGGAATATTTGTCTTTCAGGAAGTCAATGAAAAAAGATTCAAAGGGCCAGAGGAGTCATTTCACTATCATAACAATTTGGTTTAGCAAGAGAAAATCAAGAAACCTGCTAGAGGGTTGACTCCAGCTTGCTTATACAGCCGAGCAGTCTCAAGCTGTATTCTTTCCTAATAAGAGTGACACAAAAGGAAGCGATCAGAAATAAGCAAAGATACATGCTTGCAAATATAAAAAAATATAAGTAACCTAATTTTGAGAAGCATAGTTCTATCATGGCAATGTGCAAGCATGAATCTGACCAAACCATAAATTTTCATGGTATATGTATGCATGTATGTGTACATACGTACGTACGTCCGCACGTCCGCATGTACGTACGTACGTACGTCCGCACGCACGTAGGTACTTAACACACGCGCACGCGCACGACTGAAGTTTCAGAAAAATAAGACAAACCTGATTGCCTGCATATCTTTGCTGTATTGCCTTGATCTGTGGTTGTAAATTCTGCATTGCCAGAGTCGATTCAACCTAAAGGAAGATAATTAACCCAGTTAACGATCAACAGTATACTAAACAGGCATTAGATACCTCTAATGAATTTTCAAACAATGTTCACCTGCTGTTTTGTTAAAGGTAACGTTGCAACCTTTACAATAACAGTCAGCAGAATGATTGCAAATCCATAAGCATATGGTACGTGAACTGCTGACAGGCCATCCTTGAGCACCTGGGTATTGAAGCTCGACCATATCAGCATTACAAAGTTGTTGAATGCCATGTTCCTAACTAGTGATAAAGTCCTACAGCCCCCAAATTCTAATGCTACAGATAAAACTAGCAAAGCGAAATGCATAAATGTAAAAATTAAGCAAGAGAGGCTCCCATAACACCTATTACAATCTTGAGATAACCCTATGGGAGACGACAAGCTAGTAACAGTACAACTAGCAATTCTGATTGTGCAAAGTTCTAGTAGGTTTGAGAGCACTAGAGCATGGAGGCATGACAAGAGCATGCCCCCACCAATCGAGACTCGACTCTCCTGGGGCTT
This sequence comes from Raddia distichophylla, assembly GCA_005191435.1. Classification (NCBI taxonomy): domain Eukaryota; kingdom Viridiplantae; phylum Streptophyta; class Magnoliopsida; order Poales; family Poaceae; genus Raddia; species Raddia distichophylla. The sequence goes on from SPJY01014171.1 coordinate 122,435, forward strand.
GCATAACTCGTAATTCCCAATCCAATTCTATCCATATCAATGTCAAACTAACTCAGCCTGTCCATTAATTTCCTTTCCACCTTGTACAAACTCGAGGAAGCCACGGTTTACCTTGAGCACGACCTCCATGGCCTCGGAGATGAACCCGAACCATCCGCCGTTCTTCTGCGCCACCGCGGCGGCCGCCTGATCAGCGTCGCCTCCTCCTGCTCCTCCCCCGGCCGCCGCGTCCGCCGCGACGACGGCGGCATCCGCGAGCGTGTAGAGCACGGCCTCGGCGCGCTCCAGCGCCGCGTGGAGGCCCCCCACGGAGTCCCCCAGACCGTGCAGGCTGGCCCTGACGGCGAACACCGCGGCGCCGCGGCGGCCGCGGCGCAGCGGCGGGAGGAGCGGCCTGGCGGCGCCCCCGGAGCGGGGCAGCGCGGGGAGCAGCAGCGACGAGGAGGGGAGCGCCCTGGCCATCGTGCGGCGCGCAGGTGGGAGGGCTCTCGGCGAGAGCTCGGGGCTAGGGTTTCATGCACCGGGAGCTCCGAGGCGGCGGCGGGAGCGAGGAGTGGAGGAGGCCGAGGGAGTGGGAGGAGGAGGAGAGGTGGTCGTTGCAGAGGTGGGAGACGCTTTATCCTCGGGCGCTCGTGGACTCGGCGCACCAGAAATTGTTGGGAGGTTTTGGAGTGGTCGGTGCTCATGGACTCTCAGCTCCTCCTCACTGACACTATTTTTTTGGCACGTTTGGTTTAGGCCTACTGCTATTTCGTACTAGAATTTTGTAGTTTCGGAAGGTCAAGTTTGGCGAACCGATCGTAAATTCAAAATCTTCAAATTCAAATTCAGCACGACCGACCGTTTTATCTTCCGACTAAACCAAATTAGTTTGTAAGCCGTTTTCTATCGAAATGGCCAAATTTATCTAAAAAATCGAAACTTTAATTTGGAATTTGGAAAACATTTTTTGGTGCGATTTTAGGTGATTTCATATAAAAAAGACGCCGCCACGGTTCTGGTTTTGAGTTAACAACGAAATTCGACGCCCTGGCTACTACAATGTCTTGCCAGTTGCCACCTCAGTTAAAATGGTCCTTTTTTAAAATCATTCTTTTCATAGGAAGCTACAAAGATCCTTTGACAAATCAAAACTAAACAAAAGGCAAAAAGCATCGCAGTATCCCTGAATCTGTACTTGCACTTACATAAGAATTTTTGTATTTCGTAGCTGTTAAGAATATCCTTCTGCATCTTACATGGACCAAGTTGCTCACCGGTTGCTAATAACACAATCTTCTCTCCCTCCAGAAAGATGTTGATGGTTAACGGCTTGCAATAGTGGCCAGCTTAAGAACCACTTGTTCAGAAACAGCAATATCAAAAGCATTTATCTTCTACAGTAACATAAACATTATTGACTAGCCCAATTCCATTCTACGTATATTTATTTGTATGGGGAAAAAGTAGTGTGTGCATAATTATTCAGAATGGTTTACAATCGCAAGAAGAAATGAGCCATTGCCAGAAACAACCACCGGCAGCTGCCCTTATTAGTAATTTGACGAAAAAGAGAAGGGTCTATCCTTGCTGGCTTATATGACTCAGGAGTATTTGACTTATCTATCTATTTATTTATCTTTGTTTAAATTAAAAAAAATTATTTTTTGAATCTGTTTTTTTTTTCTATCTCAAAGACTTGTCTAAAAGATATAAAACACAAGTTAAAATGAAGTGGATCGGACTCTTGAGACTAACTCAAAGAGATAAGTCAAATATAAGTCAAATCAGTAGATAAATCAAATAGATAAGTCGAGAATAACAGGGCTGTAATCACTAATCAGTAATCGCAACCGGCCGGAAAACCGTTACCGGCTGCTGCAAGTGTAAAACCAATCAATTCCCAATTCTCCAGTGGCCGTTTGGCTCTCCACTCGCTGCTGCATCCTGCAGCAGCTGCCTGCAACGAAGAACCATCAGATACAACTTACGGAGCATATTCGATGTTCCTCTCATCATGGCTATACAAGGCTCGTGAGACGCAGGCCACGGGAAGATGGCTCACTGCTGGCCACAAGCAAGCCAAAAAGATCCTGCTGGGTTCTCAGGATGTTAGCAAAGATCTTTGTTACCGCACAGTGCACAGGTGAGGCAAGCAATCACATCATTCAGGATGAGCAAAAATTGCATGCTAGACTAGAGCCTGGAATAATGAGATTTACTGTTGGAAAAATAGAATCTGATCATCGGTAACGCTCAGCACCGGCGCAATAACCAGACTGCAAGCACGAGTATTCAGCCAAAAGAATGCATGCGCACATGAGCGTATCAATCATGAAGTGAATACAGCAACCACATCATGGTTTGGTTTTTAAGCTGAAAGCTGAGAGCGATCCAGGTCAGAGTACAATACACAAGTACACCAAAATGGTTAAGAAGACAGTGATTACAAACAAAAGTGACAATGACAGTACAGTTATGGAACTCTGGTCATATGTAGCTGTCGACATTATTACGAACCTGATCATGAGAATATATACAGAATATTAACCTACCATGTTCCATAGTAGAAAGAAATAGTCAATGAAATCACCAATATAGTGATGTGATGTACTTGTGTAAAAGTACAAAGGATGATTAACAGAGGTAACTTTTTGCCTAAAATCACCAACACTAGGAAGGAAAGTTCAACTAATGTTTAGCAGCAAAAGGTTGGAGTTTCCACTTATCCATGGCATGACCTTGTTATATTCCAGTATCTCATGGCATGACAACAGAAGATCAAAAGACTAATAAAGTGTTTTCTGTTCTAGATCGTTGTCACCAAGGTGTGGAGGCCTCATGCAAACCTGGACTTCATGCTCCTCTGGTCCAACACGGTGCTTTGGAACCATGATTTCCAGTCCAGTACCAGTCTCATCATAATATGCTTCGAGCTTTGCATCTTCTGGGATCCTTGTAGCCAAAGGTATCTCTCTCACAAACTCGCCGGGAGGGCAGTGCTCAGGGAAAGGGTCAGTCAGCTTGAATGTTCTGTCATGCCTCTTTACAAAGGGCATGCGAGCAGTGCTGACACATGATATCTTCACTATGCCGTGTGTCAGAGTGTTCCTCCAAGAGACCTTAACGCTGTGTGGGTCAGAGAAAAGCATGCTCACCATGATTAAGTAGCCTTCATCATCCTCATATATTGTCTTGGCAGCAGTAACAGGTCCACTTGCATGTTTTGCCACACCAGTGAAATCGTGCATCCATGATGGTTCGCCAGTGTGAACTTCTATCTCTTGCTCTCGATCAGAACAAGAATTGTTTGCCATTACACAATCCTCGTCTGCACAATGAGTAAAAAAGTCCTTGCGGCGTTTGACACATTTTGGTGATAGGTCCATACCATCATCTGATGACGGTGGTGTAGACAGGTTAAGGCCTGAACCATTTAGTGCCTTTTTGTGATTGTGTGAGCCATGCGCAACACTCTTTGATGATGGTGGCTGTGGCCTATCAAGTTCAAAATCAGTGTTTGGAAGAGTCCTCCATGATTCAAAGTCACTGGCTTCAGGTGGTATTGAGAAGTTAAGCTCCCTGCCAGTAAGTTCAGCCCATCTCTTCAAGTCAGCCTCAGGAACTGCTGATAAATTTGGTGAGTTCACAATCTCGATCCCGTGAAGGCACTGTGGGTTGGATAGACCGCGGTAGTGTTTTCGCTGCATGCGGTGTGACCTTGTGAAACCCTTGTCCACACTAAAAGGAAAAGATGGCTCTCCATGCTTGGAATGCCCATTCATGAAGCTCCGGAGCTGCATCTTCCCAAGGGCATTGTCAGGCCGTTCCTTAAAAACCCACATGTACATGTTCTCCATGTCATGCTGCACCAGGAAGACCTCAAGACGGAGGTCAGACTTGTCGAAGCCCGAGATACACCCAGATGTGTCACGCGTCACCTTCCCCTTTGGTTTCTCCACAAGAGCTGGTCTGAAGTAGTGATTGAAGAAAAACCATGCCCCCCAAATGCTATCCCCCCTCTTAGCGCACTTCCTCGCGCCAACACCAACCACAGTACTCCCATTGCCAGTCGACTTTGGAAGTGTGAGCACAACCTCAGACTCAAAAGTCTGTGTGCCAAGACTGACATCAAGCATGTCAAACGTGTCGAGATTCCACGACGGAGGCGGGGAGGGATCGGCAGAGAACGGGAGGTTGATGTCTGGTGGACCTGGGTGCACGGACTCATGGCGCGGAGTGATAAAGAGTTCCCTGTCACCACCACCACCACCACCACCACCACTGCCGCCGCCGCCGCCAGAGGACTCAGCGGAGGCCGGGTGCGAACCTGCAGTATCCATGGAGAGGAGGGTGCAGGGGTGGTTGTTGCTGTTCTCTATGGAGAGGGAGGTGAGGAGGGGCTCTCCCATGGAGAGCTCCCTCCTCTCCTTATCCTTCGTCCTTCCTATTATTGCCTACTCTCCTCTTCTGCCCTTTTGCTGTGTCTGTCTCCTACTGTATCTCCTCCTCTGATGCAGCAATTAGGGCACAGGAACTCCATGGTAGCTGCAAGGAATTCCCACAGCCTTGTCCCATAAAAGGCAAAACTTTCTACAGCTAATCAACAGATCAAGATTTGTGATGAGGAATCCTTTCTTTGGAATAAAAATGAGATATCTGAGGCCAATCCGCAGTTGCAAAACCTAGAAATTGACAGGAAAGCAAGTTATTTTTGATACAATCTCCCCTTGGACCATTCCAAAGCGGTTCTCAAGACCCACATCAGAGGAGGAGCACACGGGGAAGGAGGCGCTCCAGCGAGCCTATACGGTGAAGGAGGAGAGAGAGAAAGCAGCAGGGGTGGAGAGGGACCCTCACCGCGCTGGAAGATTCGCCGGAGATGACGCGGCAAGGTTCGGCGGCGGCGGCGGCGGCTTGTGGTGGCCAAAAGCAGAGGACGGCGTGACGACGCTCTCGTCGACGGCGACTTCAGCGACAACGGGAGCTTCGGTGGAGGACAACGAGACAGAGCTCCGGGCGCGAGGGTCTGGATGGCAACGACGAATTCCGGCGACGGAGGCCGCGTTGGAGCCCTTGCTCTGATCTAGCCTTGGGGATGAGGAAGCTTCTACAAGACCCCTTCTTTTGCTGGGAGGAGCTCGCCTGAAAGCTGTGGTGGCCTCGCCTGAGCTCTCGCCGGAGAAGCGGTGGAGGGGAAGGGGAGGGGAGAAAGGAGAAGGAAGGAGAGAAGGGTCCAAAGAAAAACAAGGGTCGGGGTGTCAACGGGTTCGGGTCCGAGTCCAACGCGGTTCGGATCACGCATTGTTGCGGGTCGCAAGTCAACCTGCAACCGTATCCACCAAAATTACTTCTCTTTAACCGGGAAGAATCACTTGAGATACCTTTTCGATTTGTATTGCAATTTACTCATCTTCTTTTGATCATGTGTTTGGATGAATCTTGAGAAAATTGGATGGATCAACCTATTCTAAAAGGCTCCTTCCAACTGCGACTCGTCATCTTCTAATCTTGATTGATTTTGCTAGTATAAAATATCCGATGGTTTAATCTTAAAAAAGTGGCATTAATGTTTTTTCAGACTAACACACTTAACGATCTTAGTGGTAGTTTTACATGTATAGTGACCCTTTTTTTTCATACGCATTTGTTTGGTCTATGAGTAGCTTTTAAAAAACGCTCAACGTGACTTGAATTGTTTTCAGAGTTTTTAAGAGGTGCCAACAAGTTTATCGAAAAAGAGTTTTTCAGAGAGAAAGATAACGTTAAGTAGTCAAGGTATTTGTATTTTTAGAAAAAAAGTTAGAAAATGGATTATCGCTCCTAACATTTTCAACGGATTAGTTGATTTACGTAGTGATGACAGTACTAACGCCAACATATATCATGGTAATGTCAGCATGAAACTATATGAAACTTTCTAAAATGACGTAAAACCATATGAAACTTTTTGAAACTAATAAAACTTTTTAAAAACTATACGAAAATCACCTTCTGAAACTACATGAAAGTCACCTAAACGAAACTACACGAAGCTAATATGAAACTATCTGAATTTAGCGCTGTTGGCTATGCACGGATTGTAGTTTTTTGGCTTGGGTCCACCAATCGTTTGTGATGGCCGCTAATAGCAATCAAAACATAACTCGTAATCACGCACCAATACATAAGTTCCCGGGATGTCGTTTGCAGCAACGTTTTCAGCGTCCAGGAGGAGGAGGAGTATTCCAAGTACCGTGCACTAGGAAACTGCGATGAAACGTCGAGGAGCCAAGGCCTCCTACGACTTGCTCGCAAGGGCCAAGGTTTGCAATTATCTATGCAATATATTCTCTGGCCAAGTGGCTACACGCACATGCATTCTTTTCTTTTCATTATTCACTGAATGAGCAACTATACAGCCACGAAGGAAATTAGCCATGGACCATCCGATCAAAACGCACGTGAGAACTACCCTCTACAAGGCTTATAAAATTTTACGGAATAGCAAGAGAAGAACATTCATAAACAGGATTTGACTTTGGCAGGGACAGGGGGTCCGTATTTACTGAAATCATCAAATTTCAGGAATGTGCTCACAATTTCCAAATAAAAATTTTGAACGAAAATATAGGATGAAAATTTCTAAAGGAGTTTCACACGAATCTTCTTCAAAAATTAACAAAATTCATCAAAATCAAATGTTTTAGAGTTGATTTGAAGTCCCGTCTGGGACTGAAATCACTGGATTTCGTGGATTTCAGCGCATTTTGGCCAATAATTTTGTTTATTCCTGTTCAGATACCAACATATCACACCCCTATGTAAACAGAAGACGAGCGATAGGCTGGTAGTTGCAAACTTGCAACTTGCAAAGACGAAGAAAGTTGTGTCAGTTGAAAGGTATGAAGCTATGAAACACCTGGAAAGACTACACGTAATTGGAGAAAAGGTACACCAGGCGAAAAAGGGAAGAAATATCTACAATTGGATGGATGGGCAGTGGAAAAGGAAGGAGAAAGAAAGGCACGTTGTGCCAACTGCAAAAGGCAGGCAAATTAAGGATCTGGATGGGGCAGAGATGCAATTGGCTGATTGGCTCCTTCAATGATCCACTTAATCTCATCCTTCTCAGACAACAAGAGCTTTTGCACAGCAACCTAAAGCTAAGTTGTCATAGTAGTATCCTGTAATCTTGCTACTCAGGGGAAATTACTCCAGTGTCAGAGGAAAAAAAAATGAGAGTACTCCGTGTCAATTAACCGAAAATCACCCGACTTTGATTAAGTTAGGACTACAATCATCGGATCATCGTTAAGTTGGGCAATCTGGATCGATCATTTAACCATGGAAAGGCAAATGTAATTCTTGGTACAACATAGATTGAAGAACTGTAACAATAGTGTAACATACTCCACTCTCCTATATTCTATGGAGTAGCAAATGTCATCAATCAGGCGCATACAGAAGTCACACAGGATGATGTTCTAGGAAGCTCTTGAGCAGCACTAAGCAGTTTTTGCCTTTGAAAATGCCTTCTTTCGTTGGGCGAGCATATAAGTGAACATGTGTGGAGCCCCTAGTCATCCAAATGAAACAACAGTGTCTTGTCAGATCCTGCTTGTTTATAGTGTCAAAACAGTCAATCACCCAAATGCTGGGTAATTGGAAAAATAATGCAAGTCGCTAAATGGAGGACGATTGCAACTATAATGTCAACTGCTAAATGAAGGATGATTGAAATTATAATGCTTACCTGGAACATATATAGCTAGGGCAAGAGCAGAAGTGTAGGAGTAGTCGTAGGAGAAATTCCATTTGTTGGGCATCCTAAGGCAGTATTTCTCTGATGCCTGCACAGTAGTCACAATTAAGCAAGAATGTTACCGCATGCACAACATGGTGATCTTCCTTATGCAAGTACTCAAGTTACCTTCATGTAAGGCAGGGCAATGTAGATTAGGCCAACTTCACTAGATATACCAGTAGGATACAATATCGTAAAGGTGCTGTATCTGCATACAATCGGCACCACAGAAATGACTAAGCCACTTTCAAGACAACAATATCACGAAGGCAGTGAATTCCTCTCTAAATTTTGTGCTATACAATGAGATGCCAGGATCAGTACAAACCTAAGCCATAAGAGCCAGGAAGGTGCATATCCAAATGCCTCTTTCATACCAAAGAAGGAATACCTAATGATCTGCAAGAAACCAGCAAATTCCCCATAAGATTATGCTCCAAAGTGCACAGTATTTTAAGGTAATGCCTTGATTAAGCTCATGATAATTCAAATCGGCTTTTACTTAATGAAAAATACTGTTTTCTCTAAGAAGTATCCATCGCTTTTTAGAACCCTGAAAATTTGTAGGTAAGTATATGTACCTCAGTAATGGACCAGCTTATCACCAGTGAAGTAACAAGAATATGAGACTGTGTCTGCACGACAAATGCACACAACAATCAATAAAAAATGTAAAGAAACAAAATTAATGTTTAATTATTACAACTTGGGGACTAGCGATGCAAAAATAAAATAGCACTGTTTTAGCAAAAATAAAATAGCACTGTTTTATCAATCTCTAAGGTGCACTTGCAGATCAGTTTCAATAGCTACACCACTTTGTACAATGCTGGCTCGCAGTTAGTTATTCTATAATAAGACTTAAAAATTGATCATTTAACTATATAACACCATCTAAATATTACGTGTTCTCTATTATTTACCAAATGATTTCAAACCGTTAAAAACAAGAGCCTGACTTAGGAAGAGAAGTCCAAAAGCTCATGAACAAAATAGCATCTGTCTAATATGAGACGATCAAAACTTCCTACTGATGAGTTGATGATACCTCAGGAAAACTCCACAAGATGCCCCAGGTGAGAAACAACCTTGATCCAATTTGTGGAAGAGTTGCAGACACTGGAGACCTCACCAATCCTAATTTTTTTAAAAAAAAACAGTATATCACAACAGTGATTTTGTTTTAGCGGGATCACAACAGTGATTAAAAATGAACAGATACCACAAGAGTAAAGAAAAGCAATCTTGTTTTAAAAATCTAACAGAACTTTATATCCCACTATATACTCGCAGCGGAAGCCTCCCTGGCCGGTGTTTTTGGTCAAAGGAAAAACCTAAGAGGACGGTTTTTGAAAATTTGAACTTGTCAATCATGTGCTCAAGATATAGGCTAATGCTTGCATAGTAACGTTTTTGAGAATAATAGAAGTGAGCCTGCCAGGACAAAAAGAGAGCATATTAGTAATTTTGTATCCACCGATCAGACCTACCAGGAAAAATGGGTACTTATTAGTATCCACCAACCAGAGCTTCTACGTTTCAGACTCCATCACAATTATCTTTATGCCCTTTTTATAAGGTTTAGAAAATAAGGATGGAGTACCCTATGTTGGAGTTTTATAGCATATGTATGACCAATATTTCGGGTTTATATATAAATTTCAGGCCTATGTTTTTCTTGAAAAATCCCCTTCCATATTATATTTTTTAGTAATCTTGCTAAAAAAATTCAAATAAATATTCATACAGGATATGTCATGGAGTTTGCATGCAATACGCACCACATATACGCTACAGTAATAACTAGAAGAGAAGGAGAAGCTTCTTACCCACAAGCCCATGAAGAATCTGCACCACCACCACCAAGAAAAAAAAAAGGTTAGTGCCACACAAACTCCATGTGCAAAGGATTACATATTTTAAAAAATGGCAAAAGAACAGTTTATTCTGTTCTCACCAAGTAGATCAGTAGCGCAAAGAAATATAGAAGTTGGGTCTAGGACACCATAACAAATTTAACACAAAGTTCTCCAGGACAGCAGAAACATAACACTGAAGTTGATATCATTGCAGCATTTTGCTATGGCCCCTAGCAACATTCTGTCCGTGCGCATAGAGGTTCGACAGATCTATAGTGTTAGCACCTTGACTAGCAGAATCACAGGCTAGCGCCATAATTAACAGAGCCACAGACTAGCACCTTAATTAACAGAACCACAGAGGATAATTTTTTGCGTTTGCCTTTACTCAGTTTCACAGCAGTAATCCTACTTGAGTAGATGAAACTACACCTTAAAAAGGCTGAACAAATTATAAAGTTGCACTAACATTTACAGTTCCACTGTGATTTGAAGTTGAAAAGGCAGGGCCCAAAGTGCAGCAAGCTGAAGGGGGAGCATACCTCCATGACGGCGGCGGTCTGCGCGAGCAGCAGCGGCCGCTCGACGGCGGCGTAGACGGCCTCATGGCCGCTCTCCGAGAGCGCCAAGGCCGCGTGGTACAGCACCTGCGCCCTGCAAGGACCCAGATCCAAGAACCCCAATCAGAACCAAGAACCGCGCCCGCGCGGGCCAAGAAGCACGGGGATCCCATCTAAGAACAGCGGGGGCGGCGCGGCGGACCATCCGAAGAAGACGGCCCAGTTGTAGGCGGAGAGGTAGAGCCGCCGCGCCGTCGACCCGACGCCCGCCATCGCAGAGCTCCACGGAGGAAGATGACGACGCGGCGCAGATCGGCTCAGCTTATGGGGCGGCGGCGGCTCTGTGCTGCACTGCGCGACTCCTACTTGATTTGTATCCTACTCGATTTGTATCAGTCAAGTACTACTAATGCTACAAGAGTAGTATACTGAGCTGCTGATCTGCAAGTCACATGGATCGAATTGGCGGGAGTGTCGGGCAGTTGGGAAGGGGCAGTTGCAGCAGCAATAACTGCCACTGGGAAGGGGCAGCTGCAGCGGCGATAACTGCCACTGCCGAGCCAATTCACTGCGAAATCAATTCCGATCCGCAGATCGGTGGTTGGCCAGCCGCTGCCAAATCTCATCGAGCTCCCCAGTCCGAGCGAGGCACCACCTTTCATTGTTTGACATCGCATTCCCACGCACTTGATCTATGACTAGTTGACTAGTACTACCGTAGGCAGAGGGCAAAGGCAGCGAGCTTAGCTCAGTTTATTTCTCTTTTTTTTTTGTTCCCTTCTCAGCATCTTGCATATATGCAAAAATAATAATAATAAAATGTGATAGGATGCCTAACATAGTACTTCCTCCGGTCATAAAAACAAGTCGCTATTAATTTTTGGACACGCCTTTAACCATTCGTCTTATTTAAAAAACTATGTAAGTTATCATTTATTTTTTTGCGATTTGTTTTATCATTAAAAATACTTTAAGCGTGATTATATTTACGCATGTTTGCACTAAAATTTGAGTAAGACGAATAGTCAAAGGCATACCCAAAAGTCAACGACGACTTGTTTTTATGACCAGAGGTAGTAGTATATTGAAATAAATAGCATGCGTGCATACATCAACAAAACAGGGAACATCAGCTGGCATCATCACTCATGCAGTGATAGAAGTCAGGAATAGCACATCAACAAACATAAGCTTCTTTTCCTGTTGCTATGACATGTGCAGCAATTCGCAGTAGATTCGCGAGTGATGGAATTGTTCAGCAAACTCAACGAACAGCAATTAGTTCAACAAACTGGAACAAGATATTGAATAGCTGCTTTAACAAGTTTCTTGCTCTTCTTCACAATCGAAATAATGCAAGAAATCAGCCCACCCACCCACACACATCGAAAACAGCAAAAAAGTCAACTAGCTTCAAATATGAATTACTCTGTATATTGTACTACTAGACTGCAAAATCCGTCTTCCTAAAACATTGTGAAATGAATGGTACATACGTATGGTACACTATCAACTCCTAGCTACAGTGCAGATGAGAGAATCCCTAGTTCAGCGCAAAGTGGCTCGAGCCCTTCCTCTTCCAACAAAGAAAGGGCAGCAAGTCCGTAGTAAGAATGATAGATATCTGGAAATTGATCATGTGGAAATTTTGTATAGCCTCCATACTGTTAGAGCAGCAAAAAAAAAGAAGAAAAAAAAAGACAGTCAGTGAAGCAACATCTTGGCTGATTAAAGAAGTTGATTAATTTTTTCCATTTTTAACTGTGAAGAAATGAAAAGCCTGGTTTGAATCATTACAGGTGATTGACAGGTGAGCAAAAAATGCCGCAAAGCACTATGATCAATCAAGTGGTAGGCACCAATGATCTTCAGTACACCTCCAACCCTGAATACAAGTGAACGGGCAAGAACAAAATTGAATGTCATCATTTGCTTGTAGCCAACCAGTATACATACTGTACAATGTACCAACCAAAAGGCATAGCATGTATACTGTATAATGTACTAACCAAAAGGCATAGCATGTATCGGAGGGCTTGTTTCTTCTTCCTTGGAATCCCCCATCTGCCTCTTGTCTCTTCACAACAGAAGTGCAAATAAGTTAGTGAGGTTCACCATTCTTATTCTAAATGTGCAAGTTTTAGGGATATAATAACTTCAACAGGAAGTGTGGCAACATTAAGCAAGGCTGCATTTTCTCCATCATTGGTTAATGGGATTCACATGTCTATGCATTGCCGCATTGGATTAAAAATGTATTAAACAAGTTGGCTTAGTACACACTGTTTCCAACACAAATTGTGCATGTAAGAGGCAAGAAAGCAAAATCGATCGTAAGCTATTGCACTTCTCGGGAGAAGTCTGATCCCGAAAACAGTAACTTTTCCCTCTAAATCATTTAAAAGGCCTAGGTTTGATGGAAAATTTCAGATACATGGTTGGGCATAATTTAACCTGAAGACACCACTCCAGGAGCAGGCGTATGTCAATCGAAGAAGATTCTCTTAAGTTTGATGCCAAATCAACTTGAATATAACCCATTAGACACAGGGCTGCAACAGCACAGAAAGTCCCTCCACCTGACTCACTAACATAAAGACAAACAATGAGAACCCACAACCAACTCCAAAATAACAAACACCACATGGTTCAGTTGCCACATAACTAAGGGCCTGTTCTCGTCTGCATATCTTATTTAACTTATTTGCTTATCTAACTTATTTCTTAACTTTGAGAGCTTTTTGAGATTAAATCAAGAGTCGGCTGTGCTTCGTTTGATTTGTGTTTTAGAGCTCTTAGACCAGTCTTCCAAATGGGAAAAAAGGGACCAAAATGTCAAAATTATTTGTAATTAAACGAAGATAAGTAAATAGGCAAATAAGTTAAGTAAGCTGACGAGAAAAGGCCCTAAATCTATAAAATATTAATTGCTACACGACATATCAAAACTAAGTAGGTAAGGGAAAACATCAAAAAGATTAATAAAAAAAACTGTATACCGTGAGACTCTGAACCGGGAACCATGCCAAAGCCACCATCGTATGACTGCATGTATTAGCAATAAGAATTAGCAATTGTGGTTGCATGACGCAGCACACTGGTATCTCATTGCCAAGTGTGATGCATTAGGAATAATTGCAAGCACCAACCTGGCACTTAAGTATGTATTCCTTGGCCTTTTCCTTGTCCATTCCTGTCCAGTCTTTTAGCATTGAGCAAATTGCAGCTGAGAATACACCTCAAAATCATTAAGTCGTATCAAACAAAAATAATTATTTCTGTATACAAAGAACAGTACTTCTCACCTGCACAGTACACAAAGCGTAGATCTCTTTCTGCACCAACATGAGTAGGCATGAAGCTACAAAAAGATGCATGTCAAGCTAGCCAAGCCAATATATTAAACAGCAGATGTTTATAAAACGAAGACTTTCTAACCTTTTTTAAAAACAGGCCTTTTAAGTTGATTAATCAACCAAATGCTTATAAAGAAGGAAATTGCATGTGCAAATCATTTACTGACAAAGTATAGATGTCCAAATACACACAAGCAAGGTGGCGTTTACTGATGTAAAGTTTGTTGCAACAACAGAACATGGTGTAAGTTTATGCAGGGGAAAGAACATGTGGTAAATGGAATAAAGGTAGCAATCAATGCACATGTTTGTAAAGCCCGATTGTAATCAAATATCAAGGGTGTGACTGTAAATTGTGAACCAACTACTGTGTGCTATGAAAATCGTAAAACAGCATGAGAGGAAGGTGAAACTTTTTGGTGTGATCTTAGCACGGTTAGTAGATGTAAATGTATAGATACTTCCAGATGAATTTCCAGGTCTAATTACCAAGGAGACTAAAGCTGCATACCTTCCATCTGGTTGCTGAAGCTTTTTCATCGATGATAAAAGAGCCTTGCTATCAATGTTTGCTACATCATAACCTACAATCTTCAAGATAGCAAGGGCGGAATAAGTGCTTGCTAGATGACTACCATTGTAGGAAGGGTCCTGAAAGAGCGGATGAGTCGATATTTGGAACCATCAAAATAAATAAATGAAATGATACATAATGTGACATGCATGACAAGAAAAGTTTGGCTTAAGCATTAGATTTAGTCACTCATACCTCAGCATTATTTACGGGAAATTGCGTTGTTCTAGAGCCACAGAATCCATAAAATTGCCCTACAAATGAATGAAGTAATATAACAAACATATAGCATCTGGAAATAAGAACTATAGCTCCCATGATAATCTTCTTACATAAGTAACTAGGAAAACTCACCATCATCCAAGTCATTGTTTGCTTCAGGATGTACTTGAAAAGACAATATCCATTTGGTGATTTGATCTGTATTAACCTAAAAAAAAAAGGCAGATGCACAATTTCTCAAATTACAGCATTGTTTGTTTCTTAAGAGTCAAGGCGCATACTAAACCGAAATATTTTAGGCAACTGCCCACTGCCGATAAAAAGTTAAAAAGGATTTACACAGAAAGACCAAAGTAATGGCCACTGGTCCCACTGTGTTGCTACAGATACTCAGCATAACCATCATGTGGGTCCCCTTTCCTCCCAGGACAGCTATGTTTCGCTAGAAATGGAACCATGGTGAATGTACTTATGAGTGGTCAAACAGATCGACGTCCCATAAACTCACTAATCTCTAACCACTTTGAGTAGACAGATCACCAATGGGCTCAATGCTTAAACCTTGCAGGTAGCAGTTGCTATTAGAAGCGTTCCAAAACATTGAAAAGCCCACTATCCACAGTTGCTATCCTGCTCTTTTCATTAGTCCATTACTGGTACGGTGGAACCCCCTGTAAAAATCCTTATGAACACTACTTGTACCTACCATTCTCAGAATGGCCATAATTTTTTCATTATGAATACTACTTAATACTTACGATTTAATGAGGATACAAAGCAGCTACATTGTTTCAGCTTTCTTTCAGTCACGAGCTATTACTTTTTTGCATTGCAATTTTTTAGCATCGTTGTTCTTAGAATCCCCAACACCTACCTAATTTTGCTATTACTTGAAGATCGCAGCTTTTCCGAAGAAAAAGAAGATGTTCAGTTCGCGCCGCCGTAACTTCTACCAGAACAAATCTACAGCTCCGCCGAACCCTTTTTTGCGCATATTTGCTTGGAGTAATTACGATTAGAACGAACACCCAAATCCCTACCTGACTTACCATAATCAAGATCCAAGCGACGCCCTCGGGCACATCGAGAACATCACAACTAAAAAAACTCATTAAATTCGACGTAATTACTGCAAGCAGGCAGAGTACAATCTAGGAAAGGCGTAGCGTTCGGGTAAACGAGATCTTACCCGGTGGAGCTCCCGGAGGAGGGAGAGGCCGGCGATGGCGAAGTAGGCGAGGGTGAGGTGGTTGACCTCCTGCGTCGCGTAGTCACCGGGGAGCTCGGACGCCATGGCGTCCAGGAACGCCACGTGGTTTAGGCGCGCGAAGCCGGGCAGCTCCGGCTCCCCCACCATCTCCGGCGACCCACGAGAAGGCCTCGCCGCGTCGCCGGACATCCGGAGTAGGCGATTCGTCACTCTGTTTTTCTTTTTCTTTTTTTCCTTTTTTTTTTTGAGCGGTTCGGCCTCTCACAGTACGCAGTTCGCTGCTACGGCCGAAAATCTTGGGCCTTGTTAGCATGTAAACACGGCCTACCTACCTGTGTAAACACGGCCATATCAAATTTTCTAGTCAGGCTCGAAGAAGAGCTTGTTTGGAAATTATATAGTCGTATGAATTAAACTTTAATGTAGTAAAAAAAATCTTCGTCAAGACCCTAGTCACGAAACGACTTATGGTGTACTTATGTCCCTCCCATCGTCTCTCTTGCCCTCGTTAATCCAAAAAAATGTGTGCCCAGGAAGGACAAGACACGTTAGGAGGATGAGGAAGCTCATTGGCGCATAATGTTGATGTAGGAGGCACTACGAGGAACTCTGGTGCCGTTGATCGAATCAAACAGTATGGTTTGACGTGAGAACACCACTTTTTTTTTTGCAGTAATGTTGTCTATAAATGTAGGGGGCTGCCTTATATTTATAGAACTTGTATGTACAACAAAACAAAATTACATGCAGGATTATTTTTACAATAGGGACCAAGGCATTACTAGGGAGGAGAGTATCCTCCGGAATCCCTCGTTACCCAGTCAAGCCCTTGGAGGAGCGGATCCTTATTCGGAGCCTCATGCAAAAGATTAGCCTCCACACGTTCACATGGAAGTTGTAACGGCACCACAAATCTCCTCTCATGTGCCTCCGCGCGACTTGTAGTTTTTAATTACCAAAGAAACTATCAATGACTAGTTAAGCACAGGAGCTCAAATGTTATGTCATGCCCCTGTCACCTATTCCTGGCTAGGTGCCGCGTTATAAGGAATCCTCGTGCTCACTCACAACGGGGTTCACTTGCTGCCTGTAACATCCCAAATTTTTAAACCCAATTTGGCACGTTAATAATTTCTTAAATGGCATAATTTTAAAATTACAAAATATTCATTTTATGGTGCATCATGGCATCATCATTGCATGCATTGTATTTAAATCAGAAAAATGATTTAAACTTTCCAAGCTTGCACTTTTGGTGAAAAATATAGTATTTTGTTTAATGCATGTATTATATTTCCTTAAAGCCCAATCCCATATTGAGCTGATTGGAATGTTGGGAAAACAAAATTATATTTTCCTAAAAGTATTAATATGTCTAAAAAGGATATTGGAAAATAAAAGTTCTTTGGAAACCAGAAATTCAAAAGGACCTTACTGTCTCCTCGGCCCGAACCGGCCCAATCCCTCTCTCATTTTATTTTTCCCCTGCTCCTCTCTTCCCCTCGATTTGGGCCGCAGCCGCGCCGGCCCACTCAGCCTCTCCTTTCCCCACTCCTCTTTCTCCTCTCTGGATGGGCCGCAACCGCCACGCCGGCCCACTTCCGCTGCTCCCTCCTCCTTGCGCCCGCGAGACGGAGTGCCGCCGACAGGTGGGGTCCCCCTGTCAGCCTCTTCCTCTCCTTCTTCTTCCCTGTTCTTCCCTCCTCTGTTCGCTAGTCGCCGGCGCTGTTCGTCCTCCGTCCCGAGGCCTCGATGGCTCGTCTCCCCACGCGTTGCTCGACTCGGTCATCTCCCGGACCCCCCTTCCCTCTCCGCCATTCCCGGTCTGGTCGCCGGCCAACCCGTGACGCCGTCGAGCTCCCCAACACGCCACCGGCCGGAATCAGCGCTGGCCTTTGCCAAACTTCCGCGTCGCGTCAAAAACGTCTCGGGCGAAACACGCCTATAAGAGGGGCACTGCCATTCTCTGCCCTTTTTGCTTTGCGCCACCGCGAGGATTGTCCACCGAGCCGGTGCGCCGTCTCCGCCGCGATCCTCCTTTCTTCCTCCCCTACCCCGACTTTTTCCCCTGACCCGCGCTCCTCTCGGGTGTGATCCGCAGGTCAACGCGGAGGAGCTCGCGCCCAAGGGGGATTGAAGCCGTGCGGTCCGTGTCCGTTCTCGGAGCCCGCCTCGCCGTCGCGCCGCCTCCCTTCGACCCGGTGCTCGCAGAGTTAGCTCCTCTCCTCCCCTTTGCCCTCTCGGCCGACGGCATTGAGCTCCGGTGGAGCGCATCGCCGCCGCCGAGAGCCGCCGCGCCGCTTGCTCCGTGTGTCTCGCGAGTCGATTAGACCTTCATTTGGTTCGCCTCACTCATAGCTTGCTCACCACTGGATCAATCGGTTTCCGGCAGCCGGAATCGTCGCCGCCGTGGGTGCCCCCCCCCCCTCTGTTTTTCCCCTTCTTACCGTTCCCGGTGACGCTGACAAGTGGGACCGGGCGGGACCCACCGGTTAGCCTTCGCAGCGCCTCACCCAGCCGCGCTTTGCCGAGCGCGCCTCGCCGTTTGGGCCGTGAGCCGAGCCGGCCCAGTGCGGTTTGGCCCTCTTCCTTTTGTTTCTGTTATAATTTCCGGTTAAATCATTTACTCGGCACACTAAAGTATTTTTTAAAAATAGCTTGTGCATGCTAAAAATCCTGTAAAAATTTGTACAAATACTTAAACCATTTTTGGACCCTGGAAAATTATATATATGCACATCATGCCTGTAGGATCCATTTTTTGTTGAATAGGTAGCTTTATGTGCATTATTTCATGTGCATTTTAGAGATGGTCATAATAGTTCTTTTAAATGAAAATAAAATACTTTACAAGTCCCTGGACCTTAGAAAATGATTGTTGCGATGCCATTCATGCAGCCTGCATTTGTTAGAAATATTCATGGCTTAAAAATGGCATCATTGCATATGTACATAAGTCATTTGGCATAATATTTCTTTTGGGATAAAAATGCATTAAAGTTGCTGCATCTTCCCATTTCTTAAAACAGCAAGGCATGAAATATTTTTCTTATGTGTGTTGTATTGCTTTGCATGTGCGTGTGCGTGTTTAGGAGGTCAAGCCCCCGAAGACCCGATCGACGACGTCCCCTTCGTTTTCCCCGGAACCGATCAAGGCAAGTCCCCCTTCGATCATGTTGTGAAAGCCATTTTCGGTTATTTAGAAAATGTTTACTAGACTTGAAAATATGCATGCTAATTTAAAAATGATAAATGCCGTATTTCCTAAACTTAGATATCATGCCGAATAGAAAGGTAAGAAATATGGTAGGATTAAACCTAAGGTTACAATATGGATTGCTCATATTTAAATACCTCGTTGTGGTAGGATAAATGCTTCAAAATCTTTTATGCGGAATGATTCAATCATTTGTGTGAAAGGAGAATGTTGTTGAGAAATGTTTGAGAAAAGGGTGATTTAAAGGTAGCGCATCAAGGGTGATGCTTAGTAGGAAATGATTTTCCTCTTACCCCAAAATCTTTCGACTAGGGAGAGATATTTTTATTGGTTGGTGCGGTACGGCACCATTTCGAAAACTGGGCTAAAATATCAAACCTCTCATAGTCTAAGGACTGCTCATCCTATGATCCTATGAACTAAGCCATAACAGTACAACCTCGAGCCCCGGTATGGGACAGGCCCGATCGTTGGTCCTCGTGGTTGGCGGTCTTGTGGCAAAACACCATCTGGGTGCGTAGTCTCTCAAGGGTAAGGCGTACCCACTCTACAGAGTTAAAACTGTCATGATAGCCGTGCTCGTGGTTATGAGCGTGCAAAGGGACTGATTATATGGTAGTTCTTCATTTAAAAACCAATTTAGAAAAAGGGTTTTAAGCAAAAGATTTGAGATGAGTAAAGGATTTGAGAAGGATTTCGTTTGAGTTAGGTGCCACCGGCGACATTTTGGATTGGGGGTCGGCCTACCGGAAAGTGTCGTGCGGAATGGACCTAACCGTTTTGAGAAAGAAAAATGAGAAAGGATTTTGTTCTCGCTATGGCACTGTGGCCAAGTGGCGAGAACCGTTTGAGAAGAGCCCAAAAGAAAATGTTAAGATTTACTGTTTCTAAATTGCTTTGCCAAATTAGGCTAACAAATGCATTTTCGCAAAATATCCTAAACTCTCCTTGTACCAAGCCACATTTGCATAATTCCGGACTTGCGAGTACAATTTGTACTCACCCTTGTTTTTCTCCTCTCCCTTTTTAAAATTTCAACAGCTGGTCCATCCGAGTATGGCCCGCCGTCCTAGGAGGAGGACCCGGATTACGACGAGGAGCCGTTTTCCGGGGAAGACTATGAAGACTAGGGTTGCGCGTTCCTACAGCCCTCATGCCTGTGGGATGGATAAGTTTCTATATATTTGTATTAGGCCTGTATCTCCGTGCACTCTGAATTGCGGCCTGCGAGCCGTTGTATTGTGTTTGTACTGGACTATGTTCCCGTTTGTAATAATCTGATCGTTGGCACTGTTCCGTTTCTGTATATCTATGTGTACTAGCCATGATCCTTGGGACTAGTACGTGTTTACGCAGGTGAAATCCGATCTCGTAAATCGGGTGTCGACACTGGCTTTAAAAAAAAAAAAAAACCTTCCCGAAACACGTTGTACCCTTCGCTCAATGACACAACAATGAGCCCCACAATGATCTTCCTTTATTCTTCAAACCACCGACTCATAGGCTAAAAAATTGGATTGCGAGCACCACATTGGAGGGTATACCTTTCGCATTGCATCAATAATTGGTGTCGACAAAAGAGGGTGAGGGAGCTTTGTCAGTGTTGGTGTGAAGGTTTAGGGACCTCATTAGCATCCGCATTGGAGGGCCAAGGATCTCATCCCATGTAGAGGAGGACTAGGGAGCCCCTTGTCCTGAAGATATGATGGAAAAAAATGAGAGGAATGTGACAAAAGAAGAAGAAGAAGAAGGGAATAGATAGTACCCCCTCTCAGCCATGCAAGGCGCAACCATGGAGACATGGATTAGGAAGAGGTGGCACTAACTAGTACAAGAGGAGTTGCTTGAATTTGCCTATTAGGGTTTGTACTTTCGCTACATGGTTTATTGAGCTAGTCGAGTTGGCCCAAAAACATTTACATGTAGGTAGTTAGTTGCTTACAACTATAATGTTACATTCCATCCGAGTAAAAAATATGTATCTTGTGTATAAGAAAATGCAAATACAATTATTTATGTATTAAAAGCTGTAAATCTCAAGCATAATAAGGCTTGTTTGGGGGCATCCATAACCCTCGACGGAATCCCAACCTAATCCTAGGAAAAATCTTACCATGGCAATGGGTCATAGGGTGATTCAAATGTCCATTTGGTAGCAGTCTGGGAGGGGAAATCCCATCCTATCCTAGCGAAATCCCTATGTATTGTTAAAATCCAACACTTCTGAGCACGTGAATATCCTCGTCTCCCCAAGGTGCCAGTAAGGAGAGGAGGAGGCGAAATGGGAGCAGGGATCAAGATGTCAACACTCTTAAGATCGAGGAAAAAAATAACGAGCATAGAGGATAAAAGTAAGAGGAGGAATAAAATTTTTGCTAGGGAGGCTCATTCTGGTATTGGAGTTGCTTAGATCCTTAGGGTCACTATCAAACAACGGCCATGATGAAGGCACAAGGTAGTGCCATAGACCAAAGGATGCCATGTACTACAATAACGCCCAATTCGACATAGAAACGCGGGAAAGGAGACCAACGACAATGCAACTCCTCCTGTGGTGGTGTCACCGATTCCAAGACAAGGTGGGGGAGGTGGACCCAAAATACTAACGAGTGAGGGGGGAGGAGGATGACTCGGTGGCATGATTAAGGTGCAAGGAAGGAGGTATAATGCAGCCACCATTCACCACTGGATAGATAAGGAATGGACAAACAAAAGGGATGTGTGCCTTTGTTATGCTCACCGCAGCACCACGTATGGTCACAAGGGAATGGAGAGAGAGGTAAATTTACCTAGGAATGCAACAGACATGAATATCCCTAGATAATTTGTTTTTCCATGAATTATTCCTCAAACATCCAAAAGGGTCCATACCAAAAACTAAAGACTTCAAATTTAATTTGCATGCCATTATAAAAGTTAGCGTTTAAAGGTATACACTCCATGAGGTGGTGACACGTGGAAACCAAAAAGTTTAGACAGACGGTACAAATCAAACGACTGATGTTAGCATGACGTCATTGATGGAAGTTGGGAAAACAATGAAACTTGAAAAAATAAACTTTGAGACTTGGAAAATCTACCGTTGAAACTTGATACTATGGGAAGTTCCACGAATACAACATTTAAGTTTCATCAGACAAAAACTCAAGTTCAAATAGGCAAAAAACTAAGTTTTAGCAGCAAAAGCACAAGTTTCAACTTGTGAAAATCCAGATTTTGGCACACAAGATGTTGTCATCGTCATCGCAGGAACTTGAGAAAACACCATTTGAAAGTTGAAAAAAATACTAGTTAACATTTGAAAAAGCTTACTATTGAAACTTGGCAATGCGAGAGTTTAATCGGTACAAAATCTAAGTTTCAACAGCCAAAACCTTCCAGCGGGCAAAAAACAAAGTTTTACACGTACATTTTCGAGGTTTCATACGAAAAAAGGGGATGGACCTCCCAATGCTCTCAAAGTTTCGACTTTGATTTTTTTCTCTAAAAAACTCTCAAAGTTAAAGAAATAAGTTTGTTAATAAAATAAGTAAAATAAGATAAGACAAGTGAGAATAGGCCCAAAGTTGGGCTACGATTCATACAAACTCTTTGACTAGGTCCCACGTCTTTCTTGTTTTTTTAGGTTAAAGTTGCTGAAATTTTTAATCTGAAAAAGTTGTGACCCACTAAAGAAAGGATTTGGATAGTCCAAAAAATTATAAAAAAAATTTAGTAACTCTAAGAATAACTATTTAAAACCACACAAAAATGAATTCAAAGCATTTAAATTGTTTAGTTCGTAAAACAAGTTTTTTGTTTAATTTAATTTAAACTAAAAGAAGAAGGGCTTCACATTAAAAAAACCCTTCGTCAGACGACAGTTTTTTGAGACCATGAAAATTAAAAGCCTCTCTTTCAAAGAGAAGAGACCATGGAGTGATGGAGAGCAAAGCATATATGTGTCCATGGGATGGGCCACTCTTGACCACAGTTAAAGCGCTGATAGTTGTTCTAAAAATTAATCGCCAATAGTTCTGGACCCCTCGCCGTACTTGCTCCCGCCCCCGCCCCAGTCGCCGTCGGCGCTGACCACGGTGGACGGAGCCACGCACTCTGCCAACCAACGAAGAACACGCCCGTCCAAGATAATTGCAAGCGCCGCGCGCCGACAGCAACGCACAACCGCGCCGCCCGGCGACGGCGACGGCGAGCGGCGTCGCCATTGAAGACAAACACGGACAGCTAGCCACACATTGCAGCAGCGTACCATAAGCAAGCCAGATGGCTAGGGATGCTGCCATGCTGGCGCGCGCGCGCGGAATGGGCGATGGACGCGGAGAGCGGCGGCGGCGGCATGGGAAGAGCGTGCGCCGGCGGCTCCGGCCGGTGAGGTCAGCCGCACGGGGCGCTGGGCCGCCGGCGTTGGGGGCGTTGCACCGCCCGGCCTACCCCCCACCTGCAACCCAGCTCCGATCTCTACATCTACTTGCTGCCTCGTGCACCCTGGTTATCCCCTCATGGACAAAGCCCATGCACTAATCCACCATGCAATTATAAGCCAATTAATTAATATGACATTTTTTCGGTTTCTTTCTCAATGGGGGGTTTGAGATGGATTTATTATCATCGGCCATCGTAGGGAAGACAATTAATTGGTAGATTGGTGATTTCTTTGCTAACCATCACCAATCTACCGTAAAGTGTAGCATACTCTTTGTGCCTCGGTGCAATCTATCTTTGAACAAGACTACGTGAGGAAAAAATTTGACGTGGTTATACTTATGGTTAATCTTCAGGTGTCAAGAGCATGACATATTAAGGAAAATTCTGAAGTGGTTATGGTTAATCTTCAGGTGTCAAGAGCATGATATATTAAGGAAAATTCTGAAGTGGTTATGGTTGATCTTCAGGTGTCAAGAGCATGACATATTAAGGCTAATGAAAATAAGATAATAGTTAGAGCATGGTCAACAGCGCCGGTAAAATACTGTAGTGTCATCCAAACGCCGCGCGCACGTGCGGTCGGTAATCAGCGCATTTGAATTTCCCGCCGCTGCGCATGTGTGTACTTCTGCCCATGCATGCTCTGATGCAGGCTGCATGGCAGCGGCACTGCTGTCCATGCTCTTAAATGTGGGTGGTGGCAGACGATTAAATTAACAGTAGGAAAATATATATACTGCTCTGGTTTAGGTTTATTTGGCTAGAAATAAGCTTATCTTTTTTAGTTCAATCTTTTTAACCTTGAAATCATCTATAAAAGTTATTAAAAATACTACTCCTAGTCACAGATACTTGATGCTTGAGACGTGCCATAGTCAAAGCATGGAAACTTGAAGTATGAATATCTTTTAAACAATTTAGATTGGCTAAACAAAAATAGAATGTATAAATTCCATTCAAAAAGTACTTTAACTATGTTAAAATTTTAGTGGGTTTATAACTAAATTATCATGGCAACTAGTGATCAAAGTTGCATTTTGAAGATTGTACAAAGTCAAAAGCGTAAAAAAAAAGTTGTGACCGGAGGGAGTAACATAAATGAAGTGAGCCATCTTTGGAAAGCAGATTTACGTTCTCCCAACATTCAGGTTAACATCCGATTCACTTCAATTCAGTTAACTTATTCATTCAGCTCAGCCACTCTAAACATACTCTTAGCCAACACCTATTCGATTAAGAAATACCATGAAAACCTGCAGTACTCATAGTTGAAAGCTCACTACCGATCCACTTTCATCGACTCCAATGATCTCATATGTCATACAAACAACTAAAAAGACATACAAATTAAGAAAATGTTTAGAGTGGCTGAGATAAAATGGGTTAAATGCTAAGCTGAACCTGAGTTCTTAAATCTATTTTTGAACCTGATCTATTTCGCTTATGCTATTTCTAAGGCGGAAATTGCTCACATGACACTGAATTGGCTGCCACAAATCAGAATGATACTCAATTCGTCTATGTTTTCTAAAATGACACAGAGACAAACAATTTTGTTCCCAAATGACATTTTACCTTTTCCCCTCTATTCCACGTTGGAAATTGAGTGTGCTTTCGGATTCCCCCGCACTCCCCTCTGGCTTTGGCGGTGTTGCGCTCCTGTCATCATCGCCGCCTCCGCCTCTCGCTTTGTTCCCGTTGCCATCGCCGCCTCCGCCTCCCTCTTCACTCCGGTGGCCGGCACCACCGCCGCTCTCGTTGCCATCGCCGCCTCCGCCTTCCTCTTCACTCCCGTTGCCGCCGCGGCTCTTGTCGCTATCACCATCTCTGCCTCCCGCTTCGCTTTCATCACCATCGCACCTGTTACTATTTAAATATTATTTTCACTATTATATATATATATGTATATATATATTTGTATCTTTTATTTTTTTCCTAGGTATTGTGATACTGTCACAACATAAGTATTTTATGCCCGTCGTGCACTTGTTCCTTAAAGAGACAAGGGGGACAGGAGCACACAGCCCCATGGACCCGGTCCACAACAAGATACTGGACTCGTTAATGCCACATAACTCCGGTGGGTCCAACTCCCCACCGGCCCTCCTCCCCCCGTCGGATCAAATACACCACCTCCGCTCCTTCGCCGATCTTTGTGGCTTCCCACTCGCCGCCTGCTCCTCCTCCTCCGCGACCACCACACGACCAGCAGCCGCGCTGCCACCACCACCGGCGCCGGGATGAAGGTGAAGGTCGTGTCCCGGAGCGGCCGTGAGGTCATCAAGGGCGGTGTCGAGCTCAAAGACTCGGTACGTGCGAGCAGGGGGGGCTGGGGTTCTTGCGGTTTCTTGATTCCGGCCACTAGAGGGGAGGGCGGTTTGGTCTCGTCTTCTTGGGCTTGGGTTTTAAGATCTCGCGGGAGCCCGAAAGGTTTGAGCTTTGCGCTGGAGCTGATTCGTAACCGTGGGTTCGTTTTGCAGGCCAAGGTCGCGGATCTGCAGGAGGCCATCCACGCCAAAAGTAGGTGCAACGAAATTTGAAATTTCATCGAGTTTTGCTCACCATTCCAAATCTGAAAATTGTGCTACGCTTAATTAGTACGTTCGTCAGGATTCGTGAGCTTTTAGAGGCTTCGTTAAGGTTTCAGTTCGAGTAAGAGTCGCCTGAAGTCTGAACAGTATGTTACAGTGTTTCAATGGGACAACTGAGGAGGAAGCTCCAGCGAATACTTGATGTTTGGCTTGCATTCATAGGGTTGAAGAGGGGAAATGCTAGTGAACACTGAACAATTCATTGAATGTTATGTTCGAAGTTCGAAGCATATATAGTACTTGCAACTTAGTCCACGCATCAATACAACGGCACCCAGTCTTGGTTTGTTTTGATTGTCTGTTGCTTGACTAGACGGCTAGATTTGTGGCGGATTTTTTTTGGTTGCTGCAGGTTGTTTGGATTTGTTTAGGTAGGAGGGAGTTGGCAATCAGTGTCAACTCACACACTTTGTGAGTAGCCTACCCTCAGGATAGAGAAACTTAAAGGAAGGATAGATTTAATGGGAACACATTGATGATGCTATTTGGAAATTTGTTACACGAACAAGAAACATAATTGGCATATTAAAAGGAGTACTCATGAGCAAGGGGCCGTAGTGAATATACTGTACTGTGGCAAGCTAATGCAAATTCTGTTGAGAACTCTTTAATTCGAAATATGTAAGCATTATTAGTCTATTACTATGTCAATAGCACATTTATTACCAAAAGTACACACTGTACAGTAAGGTTGTGTTCTACTTCTACATATTTATGCCACAAGTGTTGAATATAACCTTTTGAAGCTTGTTTGAGGTGTAATCATGATTTTTTAAGCTTTATATTTTTTTTTCCCGATGGAGAGAGTATTTCTGTCCTTGTTGAGACTTGAGCCTTGAACTAAAGAAGTGAGAAATCAACTCTTCTATCCTGTCTATTCTTTTGTCAGTCATTTTAATCTGCACCTAGAATCTATTTTATAGCTCACCATTCACCAACCACTCTAGCATAGCATTTTTCATGATCAAAGATAGTTCAGTGCGTGAAATTAGTAAAATTTAGCTGCAGCGGTGATCAAGAGAGCCAACTCATGCCCTTATGGAACATGGTATTTATTGTGATATTTATACGCACCATCTTCTCATCTTTGCTATTCTGCAGACAGGTAGAGCTGCATGTTAGTTTATTAACTTGCCATAATGTTTTCCTGAAGTGAATAATCACAACCTTGTATTATTCATGTTGGCCACTGAAGCAGATGGGTTGGCATGTGGTTCAGCGAGAAGATATCCTCATATATTGTTACATACATTAGCAGTACTGCTTTAATGCATGAAATGTCATTATTATGGACCGTTGGGCTGTAAAATGGAATAATTTGGCCCTTCTTGTTGTGATGCTCAGTTTACTGCTGAACCATATGGATAATCCCACAGAACAAAAACAATTCCTAAGTAACCCCATGTTTGTACTTGTCTTTCGTAGTTTCAAGTGCAGTATCAAAGATAAATCAGAATAGGTGAACCGAAAAGTAGGAATTGGCATCTTTTTAAGTAAATCTAGTGAACAGTGTAAGATTGTTGGAATGTTTATGAAGCTAAGTGTTGTATGTTTTTATGCAAACGAATGTTAACTTCGAAGCTCATAACCAATTGCTGATCTCGAGGAAAATAATTGATCTTTTTGAGCATCGATAATAGCGAATCTTGCATTGTCAAAAAACTCACTCTGGTTGATATCTGTGGGTGAATTATGATTGGGCTTGATGGGCATCTGATCAGTTCATTGGTTGCTAATCCTTGCCTTTACACCATGCAGCTAAGAAGTATTATCCCTCTAGGCAGCGGCTCACCCTCCCTCTACAACCTGGAAATACTGGAAAGCCAGTTGTGCTCAATCCAAAGGCCAGCCTATCAGAATATTGCGAGAAGGGATCTGGGTCCCTGACTGTAGTCTTTAAAGATTTAGGCCCGCAAGTCTACTACAGCACGCTGTTCTTCTGGGAATATGTGGGTCCTCTTATCATCTACCCCATATTCTATTACTTTCCCGTCTATAAATACTTTGGATATGAGGGTGAGCGGGTGATTCATCCTGTCCAAACCTACGCCATGTACTATTTCTGCTTCCACTACTTCAAGAGGATCATGGAGACATTCTTTGTCCACCGCTTCAGCCATGCGACTTCGCCGCTGTCAAATGTCTTTAGGAACTGTGCCTACTACTGGACCTTTGGAGCTTACATTGCTTACTACTGCAACCACCCGCTGTACACCCCTGTGAGTGATTTGCAGATGAAGATTGGGTTTGGCTTTGGGA
Source organism: Raddia distichophylla (assembly GCA_005191435.1). Lineage (NCBI taxonomy): Eukaryota > Viridiplantae > Streptophyta > Magnoliopsida > Poales > Poaceae > Raddia > Raddia distichophylla. The sequence goes on from SPJY01014171.1 coordinate 150,473, forward strand.
TTATCTGCCAAATCGCAAACTTCTATTGCCATATCCTGCTGAGAAACCTCAGAAGCCCTAGTGGTAGTGGTGGCTATCAGATACCTCGTGGTTTCTTGTTCAACATAGTGACATGTGCAAACTACACCACTGAAATCTACCAATGGCTTGGGTTCAACATTGCCACACAAACAGTGGCTGGCTACATCTTTGTCGCTGTGGCAGCAGCTATCATGACCAACTGGGCGCTTGGGAAGCACAACCGTCTCAAGAAGGCAAGTGCAGCTTTTCTTTACTCACTGGAACGATGAACAATATCGTAAAATTTTCATAGCTTAACTGATATTGCTTCACCTGCAGCTGTTTGATGGGAAGGAGGGGAGGCCGAAGTATCCGCGTCGATGGGTGATTCTTCCTCCATTCCTGTGAAGAGATGCTCCTCGCTGGTCGACCCTGTGAGATTCCATATTTACCCTGTCTCAGCATTTGGAAGTTGAAGCCTTCAATATTTTACAGACGTTTGTACTAATCATGCCCCCTATCCGTTGAACTTCAGTTAGGCGACCCCAAATTCTCTAATCCTAAAGACGGATTTCTTAGCTATTGTTCAGCTTTTATTCGGATTTATTTATGTCACGCTGTTATCCATTAATCCTGTTGTCATGGTTGAGAGAATAGATCTTCATCTTATACCAGCTCGTTGCTATTTGTCCAAGCAGAAGTAAATGCGATCCTAGTATCATTTTGGTGCTTGACATTGTCCTCCTATTATGCTCATCTATCTGAAGATTGACATTTTTCATGCTTGACATTGTTGACCGGTCTCGACAAACGTCATCAGACGAAGTTAATTAGCACACACAATGACGCAATATACAGCTTCTTGCTGAATGGTGGCTTGCTTAATTTTTTTTTTTGGTTCCAGTAATTCCTGGATGACAAAGCTAGCAGTTGCACCAGAAAACATTACCACTGCTGAGCTTGTCACCAGTAGCGGATGTTCTCCAAAACTGAAAGGTTTCTCCATTTCAAAAAATATGAAGAATTTTGTGCGAATGTAGCAGAGATGCGCGAAGGTGGACATCCTGGCGGCCACGTCATTATGTTTTTTACTCGTCCGAGCCTCCATGGAGCCATTACTGTTTGTGTGTGTTTTTTTACCAGAAGGAAAAATCACCTGTTAGAGCTGTCCAATTGGTCAACCGGAACATAGTCATACATGAACTCAAAACATACATCCTCGTAAACTAAAATATTGCAAAAAAAAAAAAAAGTTGCAAGTTGGTGCAACCACGGATGAACAGATTTAGGTTGGTGAAAATCGAATTGGGAATATTGGGGATCAGTCAGAGACTTTGATAGAACTGAAGCGTGAAGAGCAGTTGGTGAAAGGAGTGGCGAACTGGCTACACGAGCATTGCAGGCGGCCGCGTGACGGGAGAAGAGAAGTGGCGCCGAAGTCAGTTGCAACGGGCCGTGAGATGGGCCACAAAAACATGTTGGGCCGTGCCAGCGTCCGATGCACGGAGGACGCCTGACACTTAAGTATTTTCGGTATTTTTACGTTTAGCTAACTAATCATGTTGTCTAACCTTTGCCGACCATTTTTTTTGTCTAATTATTTATGTTACTTCAATGTTTTACACGGCATATTTACATGAACAACCAACTAGAACCGTTTAATATCGAAAACATGCCACCAGTATCAGTTATGTATTGCTCCAAAAATTTAACATGTTCATAGCTCTAACAAAAACTTTGTATGTTCATATATATCATGAACCTTTCTGTCGAAATGAACGAGCCTTGGCCAAATCAACAATATGAAGGGATGACCTGTTAGTCCTTTTCTGAAGAGCATCTCCATGAATAATATTTAATTAGGAGCAGCATAGAACCTATGGCGGCAGTGGGCCGATAGACCGGGAGAGTCTCTCGCTGACCATCGTTTTCGCTTGCTGTCGTCTCGTCGCCGGGCGCGTGCGACCGGTGACCTGCACGCATTGTCAGCCAAGTCTACAGGCCACAAGCGGCTCACTAACCCCCGGTCTAATCAGTAATTATAATACCGTACAATGGTACACATCAGTTTTTTTTAAACCATCTATAAAATTTGTCATATGAAATAAATAATGACATAGAAAAGAGATGTCATAATAGAAATTTGGGTAATATCATCGGGTTAATATCACTGTTGCCATTATAACTCACCCCCTAACCGCGCTTGCCATTTCGAAAAGGCCTCCCTCAGCGTTGCCATTTTAACTGTCAATCCCTCTCAAACATGCCATTATCAGGACTTACGGGGGCAATACGTACGCAAATACGCTGAGAAGCATTGAGGAAGAAGCAGCTATGAGAGGCTGACAGGTGGGACCCATCTGTCAGCCGTATTTCTCAGCGTATTTGTGTGCGTATTGCCCCCGTAAGTCCTGATAATGGCATGTTTGAGAGGGATTGACAGTTAAAATGGCAACGCTGAGGGAGGCCTTTTCGAAATGGCAAGCGCGGTCAGGGGGTGAGTTATAATGGCAACAGTGATATTAACCCAATATCTAATGTAATAGTCGACTCTATATGAGAATTAATGAATTTCATGTGTGAACAATAAAGATGCGTGCAACCATATATATTATTTATTAATTGTTCTTAGTATTATCAACAAGTAACTGACCATATTTACAAACAATTATTGCTTCAACCATCGTACATGCTGTTTCAATTGGTCAATATGCCAGCGTCGTCGAAAGTTTCACTGCAACATTTGTCAAATTGGTACTTGATCAAAACAGTTACAGCCAGTCAAGCGCATTGATTGTGCTCTGTAATTTCCATCGAAGGTGTCATACGGAGTTGAATTTCTGCAGCAATTCCATCACAAAAGGGTCCTCCGTATGATACCACCCTGTAGTCTGTAGTCAAAAGGATGCGGTGGTAGGAGTAGCAGCTGCTGCTAATTGATTGGAAGACGATTTTTTAGCAGAATAATCTGATGACGACGACGACGAGGCATGCAAATCACACATTAGTCGTGTGACGGTTGAAAATTCTTTGTGGCGTCAGCAATCAGTATGGCATCGCAGCGCAGCAATCCAAGAGCTGACTTCATGTGAGTGATTAGGTTAGATCTACTAAAGTTTTGTTGCATGCTTGCTTCCTGCTTGTCCATGCATGATAATTGACCCTCTTTAGATACGGCCATACTGGTGCGTAAATTAAGAATGAACTAGTAGTCGGACCCTCGATCTGTCTAAAAAATCAGACCCTTATTCCGCTCTTGTTCCGACAGTTCATTCTGTTTGTTACACATAAACTAATGAAGCAAACGAAATGACCTCATGAAACAAATCAAATGAATTGAAACGTACGATCAAAACAAGTGTGCTATACGAAAATGAAACATGCACTTTGAACCGCTGGAGCAAATTAAATAAATTGAACCGTAAAAACAAAACAAGTGTGCTAAAAGAAATGGAACATGCTTCCTCCGTCCACCAAACACCTTCGCATTAGGCCTGAACATCAAGACCAAGCCAGACACCATTTAGTTAGTGTTGCCTCATTTTTTAGTGCAGATTAGTCTTAATGGCTCCGTTTTTCTAGCACGCGCTGCATGCATGCATGCACGATGCCCCCGCGAGAATGGCGCGATGAAGTTACATGCCGAAATTATGCTGCTGAAACGTGCACTTTGGAACATGCTGATGAAACTATATGTTAAACTAGTGGAACAGGTGAAATATGGTGCTGAATCGTGCACTTTGAAGTACCGAAATGAATCACCTTCACTCATGATGGTGGATTGGGTTGGGTCAAAGTGCTCCCGTCCGATTAGATCGGGCGTTCGATTTCTAGCAATTCAATAAATTAACAATATTTCTCAATAGCATACCAGTCTACACATGGAAAATTAATGATGCAATGACATGGTAGAATGTAAGAGCTGGACAGATCAACGCCTTCAAAATATCAGATGCCTAGACAGAGAGCAAAAACGACGCAACATATGGAGGAAGAAAAGGACCGTTTTTGATCTATTGACCTTGAACATGTCAACTCAAAATCGCTCGAAGATCATTCGTTCCTATCACTTTTTTTTCCTGTATTTCTACGATGGTCCAGTTTGATAGGCCAATCATAACTTAACACGGCAATAAAAATCCAGTAAAAAGCATGCCAAGTTTGATTAATCGGGGGCGCCGCATGAACGGCTCTCAAGCATTGACGAGGCCAACCCGGCCAAAAACATTTTTTTTTTTTGGTTACAAATGAAACGCCCAAATTTATTCCCTGAAAATTGCCAACTAGGGTCTTAAAAAAATCTCTGGAATGGTCAAATTCATATGGCTCACCATGACGCAAACAAGTACTCCTACTAGGCTACTACACAAGATAGTGATCAGATCAGATTGGCCTGCAGAAAGCAAATGATCTTGTAGGTGAGTCAATAATAATCATAATAAAGCCCCCGTGCTGGGCGAAAACGCGGCTCTTTTTGTCCTCTCGCCATACTTTGCTTGGATTTATAAATTTGTCAGCGTCCTTGATTTGCTAGCTCGCCGTCTGACAAGGACGGCCATCTCATCTCTTAATATCCTCGGCTGTAAATTTATAACCTTTTAAAAAATAATGAATGAAAAGTAGAACATCTTTTATAATGGAGAAGAAAATTCCGAGAATATATCTTACAAAAAGAGAGATGAATGGTTCGCGCTAAGACTATCGTATGTATTTCACATTTTAGTTGCATAAAGTTGTGGTAACAAAGAATTTATTGTCGACGGACTGGTCCACAACAAAGAAATTTCATCCAAGTCAAGCATCGTGCGGACTGGCTGAAGGCACCTTACACTGAGAACTTGACGCTTGGATACAAACGTAGACTTTATTCTGTTGCATAAAAATGTTCTCTCTCCTCTTACATGTACATCAGTTACCCTTTTATATAGAGTTAGGGAGAATTGCACCTAGATGGACCGACGTGCCCAGGGCTGTAAAAAAATTAGGGCCACATCGACCCTTTCTCTCTATTCTCCTCTAGAGAGGTTTGGACCAATTTGCCCCCTCCCCAATCAGAAGCATATTCTTTGTCGTAAAGCAGAGGACTACGCATAAATGAGAGAGAGTGAGGAGAGAGTAGAGAGAAGAGAGGTGGGAGAGGAAAGAAACCAAATACCTTAGATTATGAAGGAATAATGGGATTTGCTCAAACGACTTTGCAATAAGGTAGAGAATCTAAGCCCTCTCCATCGTATCAAAGTAGGGGCCATCACGACATGTTTGTTATCAGGGGATCCAACAATATTTACCTTGCCATCACGTGGGCCCCTTGTATCGTCTTGTCCCATATGCTTTCTTGACTGCTAAATTGGTGCTTCCCTCGAGACGTAATGTCCTCTAGCCTCCTACTATGACTGATCCTTCTTGTCTATGCCTTAGCTGCAAGAAAGGTGAAGGGGCGATCCTCTATTCGTTTGCTTTGGAAAGAGTATAAAGGATTGTGCCTCTCCAACACGAGACACTTGCTTTGCCAGCGATTCTCCCGATCGTAGGGGTGGCTATGCTCCTAGTACAACTTATCTAACCATAAACCCCGAACAAGTAGACACCCATTTAATATGATGATCATTTGTAGTGCACGCGTACTAATATACTATGTCTTATACATACTTTTTTAAGTTTTTTCAACTTATTCACTAAGGGAGAATTGCCGATTTGCCCCGAAGTTCGTTGGCCTTTGTCAATTTGCCTAAATTTCATTAGCCCTTGATGATTTGCCCTAGGTGGATTTAACTCTAAACAAAACTTTAAAAAACTCACAAATCAGTCCTCAGAAACCAACAGGCGCGAGGGGATCTTTCGCGCGCAGCTGGGGCGAGCGGTGTCGCCCTCAGCTTCTCTTCCAGGCACGCGGCACGGCCCCTCTTCCACGAGCGGGCTCCGCCGCCCCTCTCCACGCGCTCCTCCACGCGCGTGGCGTCGCTCCTCCTCCACGCGTGCGGGCTCCGCCGCCCCTCTCCACGCGCGTGGGCTTCGCCGTCCCTCCACGCGCGAGGGCGCCGCCGCCCCGCCTGCGCGAACAGCCTCGCGATGGATTCCCTCGCGCCTGTTGGTTTCTGAGGACTGATTTGTAAGTTTTTTTAAGTTTTGTTTAGAGTTAAACCCACCTAGGACAAATCATCAAAGGCTAAGAGGTCCAAGATTAGCAGTAACGAACTGAACTTAACCGTCTAGGAGGCTGAAACATTCAACTGCCAACACCCGCCATCCAGCCAAGCCGCCACGGACCGCAATTTAACCGAAACCCCCCTCCGTTTTCTCTTCTTCTCATCCCGGATCCGTTTCTTGCCATTCATCCTCTTTATTCGCTTTTCCATCCACCAACTCCCGATTCCCGAAGCACCTAGCCACCAATCGGGCGCCGAATCCTCCTGGGTTGTCGGCCGCAGGCGTCGTCTCAATCGAAGGTTCGTTTCCATGGAGTGTGTCAGTTCTTTGGGCATGGTTTTCTGCGTGCCTCGTGGGTTCTTGATGGCGACATGGCGGCGTTGCTTCTTGTGTGCGTTTAACCTGTTTGTCGAAAGGCGCCGGTAAGTTTTCCGTCATGTTGATCGATCAAGAGGAGCTCGGAAGTTGCAAACTTGGGCTCAGGAGGTGATTTCTGTTTCGGTTTTTTCGGTTACGCGTTCTTGTTTTGATTTTTTTGTTGGGACTTCGGAGATGCTTTTTTTTTTCGGGGGTATTGATTTTGTTTGGATCAGTAACAGTTGAGAGAACGGGTTCAGAGATGTACAGATTGGCCGTTTCATTTATCTTCCTGTGCCCTCAAAATTTCCTAGTGGTTTAGCTGAACAGTCGGAACCCATCCTTTTTTTCACGATTGTTACTGTTACGACGTCCACAGTAAAGAACCAGTTTTTTAGGATTCGGTTGCAAACTCGGAGCTAGAAGGTGAAAACTGTGAGTTAAGCTGACGATACGCGAGCTAATGTTTGAGTAACATGGCCACTTGAAAGCATTAGCCAATCAACTTGTTTCTTAATCTTCCCTTAAAACGGCTATTGAATTGAATGGATTTTATGAGCATACGAGAATTGCATGAATTTGAAGGTTGATGATCTGATCACTCCGAGAAGTAACAATTATTTTTTCTGTAGTTGATAGAGTAACCAAATACCCTTTTTGTTAGAGAATTACAGTGATCCATTTCACTAGAAATATTATCGTGCTACCTAAATATATGTTATTATTCAGACTTCCCTTATCTTCTTTGCTTCCTTATATGATTTGGCAGCCGAGTGTTTATTATTATGTAATTGTTTTTTAACTCCATCTACCGAAAACATGCAATTCTATTTTATTTCAACTTCTTGGCGAATAGATTCCATGTTTCTCTTTCATCTTAACAGAATTCATTGGCTAGTAGATGTAGATAGAAATTGTCTGTCATATTAGTTTTTCATGACAAATGGCCGTGCTTCTGTTTGGTTTCATGCTTATCCATGATCATTTCCTTTTCATGTTTGCATTAAAAGACTGAAAACAGTTTACAAGAACTTGTTGCTTAACTTGCGACCAAATTTCCTGCGTATTTCGCTCTTTTCTTAGAAACTTCTACCTTCCTGGTTTTGCACTTGCACGTTTGGCCACCATTTAAATGTGTTGCCCTAAAGAGGGAAAAGAAGTGGAAACCACAATCTTTGCTTAATCAAAGTGGCTCTCCCTGTGTAGCTTTCATTCTCCATCTAATTATTGATTACCAATTGAAACACTAACTAACAAGTGTGTGTGTGTGTGTGTGTGTGTGTGAAGTGCAGTTGGTGGGTGTCTGTGTGCGTGTTTTTGGGAAGAGGGGTGTTTATGTCAGCATCATTCCCCCCTTTTTTGCCTAGAAAGGTACAAAAGGTCCTCTTAAGTTGGTTTTATTAGATCGTCCATTGATCGAGGTGCACAAATATGTTGCTTTATGTGTTTTGTTATTGTTAACATTTTCTTTTTTCTTGCCAATTTTGTGGTACTTGGTTGGAGACCATCCTTTTCATATATTCAATTTGTTTTGACTCATAGTCATACACTTTTCCTATATGGTCTTGAGGCAATATTTTACTTAGAGTTGGAAAGGCATTAGGTATGTCATTTGCTAGGTTGTTAATCAGTGGCCAGTCTGTTCATGACAGGTTGCAAAACTAAGGAAACTTGAGGCCTTGTTCCTTATTCTGTAAGGGTGGTGCTCATAAGGAACTGCTCCTCTTCTTTGTTGCTGGGTTAACACCATGGCCCAGCTGTTACACCATCAGGAGTCAGCGTTTTACGGGAAGGAATTCCATGGGTGCCGATGGAGCATTTTGCAATTCTTTAGCTTTCGCCGGCGCCTGCGGTCCACCAAGATGCTTTCTGACAAGAAACATGGTCAGAGGAAAGGCAGTGGTGGTGAGTTGACTCCTCTGTTCATCCGTACTTGTCAAACAACTTGAATATTACTAAAGTGCAATGGAGTGTGTTTGTTTGCTAAAATAATAGTGTGGCTGAACAACCTATATGTGTTATCCACGTATTTGAAATGGTTTTTTCCATTGATCTCGGCGGGGAGTTATGCGATAATGCAACTAAGATGCATATATAAACTAATTAGTAGTTGGTTTAGTGTACTGAAAAATTAATTCATTGATATGTAAAATCTTACCAAAAAAATCATACTTAGCTTTGATGTATCACATTTATTACTTATAATGCTCCTGGTTACATTTGTAATGGTTCTGAATATAAATTGCTTGCAGGTGGCAGGCGTCGAGGTTCCTATGTTGCACTAAAAGAAGACAGTGGTGTTATGGATGATGAGAAAAATACTGAAGTATGTACCATTTACCCATCCTTGATTAGTAGATTATCATGGATAGGAACCTCTAATAATAACACCTCAGCTAACTATAATAATAACACCTCAGCTAACTATAAGGATTTACTTATGTGGAGGGGAGAAACGAAGGAGATAGAGCAACGAAGGAGACTAGCTACTAACTAAGAGTTAGTTTATAACAGATTCCAAGATTCATACACTACATATGTCCATATTAAATTTAGAGATTATATTATAGCTAGTCTATTGAAGAGGTTCTCTATTTACTATCTATAAATGACATGTCCATTTCTTATGACTAACTCCACTATTGGAAATGACCTATATCCTATCGTGCATTTATTTTTCTCTTTGTATTCTGTAGTCACTCCATGTTTACTGCTTAATAGATAAGCACTTGAATCAAAAGCATTACTAGTTCGTTTTTTTTGTTAAAAATTGGTACCAAATATTTCTGGTACTTCTTACTAAATAGTACATAAGCTATTCTGGAAGCATCTATGCTACTAACATAGTGTGGGCACTATTGTACTAACATATTTGGAACTTCTTTAGACGAACTATTTATAAACCTATGTGGTATTTCTCTTGCTGCTACTGTATTACATGTTTACATGTAAGCATTCAAACTATTGTCAACAGCACTCAATTGTAGACCATAGTCCATATTAGTTTTCATAAGTACTCTCCTCCAATACTACTTGCACGGACAATTAGCTTTCATTTGGAGATGTGAGCTTATTGTGCTCTTTTAATTTTTCATATTTCAGGTTACTAAGAAACAAAACTCTTCAAAAAAGAATTCTGGTAGGTCAAGTTTGAGGTCCTTAATTCTAAGAAAGTTGTATGGAAAGGAAGGTCAGAAAGAAAAGATGCTTCCTGTTGCACCAAAGCTACTGCGTACCCTTTCAATACATTATCTGGAAAGCAACGAGTATGTTCATAGTGAATCCAGTTCTAATGGTGATGGTTCTTCACAGAGTACTACATTGTCAATGCAAAATGCCACCAGTAAAAACTTGCACGATGCTACATTTAACACCCCTGATGGATGTGATACTGATACAAGTTCTTTACTGCTACTAAATAGAGGCAACAGCCATGTGAAACGTAAGAGCCACCGTAGTATCTCAATGGATGGTGTTTTTCATAAAGTCCCCTATGGACAGAAGGCGTCTGGAGAGGTAATTGGAGAACAACTTCCCCGATCAGCCTCTGCTACGTATGATAGGGATGGCTTGAAACCTTACATTACTGCTACTGCAAAAAGACCTGTGAATCAAGGATTTCGCCGTTCGCGCTCCCTCACTGAATCATTGGAGAGCTATTCCCACTTACTTGAGTCCATTTCAAGTAATGAAACCAAAAGGATGCTGACAAGCTCAAAGTCTACTAGGGATCATTCTTCAGATGGTTCTAGTGTGATAACTGCATTGGAAAAAAATCCTAATGATTACTTCAGATCAAAAGGTTTGGTTACACATGCTGAAAATCATGTAATTCCAGAAGATATCTTAACATCACTTGATATAGAGAAGACTGTTGTGAATGGAGATATGAAAGTTGCCATGGTTGAGAGCTCCAGTAATGATATTGCTAGTGAGACTAAAATTCCTGCATTACTTCAAGAGTACATAAACAACGAAAGGTGCGATGTTGCAGTATCAACTGCAACTGAGTCATGTATTGTTCCTTCACCTTCAGAAGTGGTTAATACTTCAGAAGAACATGCAGCAACTTCTGATGATGATCAGGGTCCCACTTCAACCACCGTAGTCGATTGGTGTGCATTTCCTTCAGCATCAGAAGAAGTCAACTTCCCGGAAGAACATGCAACAGCTTGTGATGATGGTCAGATTAATTCATCAACAGAAGATGATACATGTCCTGCTCTACCATCTTCAGAAGACACCAACATTGCAGAACAGCATGCAACAACTTTTGATGACAATCAAGTCCAACCATCTGATGTTTTGAAACAACCAGAAGGTACTTTCTGTGAACAAGAAACTGAAAGTCCAACGTCTGTTCTTGACATGGTCTTCTCAGATGATCCTGCTAGTTCAGTGAAACATACAATGCTGGATGGTGAGATTTCCATTTAGTATGCAGAAATTCTAGGCACATTAGGTTTCTATAATTTGATAATTACGTTTCTTTGTAGTCTTTGATTTAGGAAGCTCTTATGACCTGGTTTTACCTAGTGACTAACAGTGTTAAATTATCCATGCTACTGACTTATAGCAAAAATTATCAATGACACTAATACCTTATATTGTCAAATTTACTTTCGCATCCGTCTATCTTTTCTTTCAACCTCCTACTACAATTTCTGATTAAATTTTTTTTTGGCAGATTCTCCACTGAAACCAAGAATTCTCATTTTAAACCAGGCTGATGATTCAACTGACATTGATGTTCACAGTGCGAACACCACTAGTGAACTGCCAACGACCTTATTGACTCGCAGCCATAGAAATGTACGACAAAGTGAGTCTGACGATCTGTATGGTCTCCAAGTAGATCAAACGAACAAAGCTGAGTTCAATTATGTGAAGGACATCTTCCAAAAGTCCAATTTCAGCAACGAAATGTTGTTTGATGAATGGTACTCACAGAACATCACAGCTCTGCAAGAAGAAGACTGCCAACATTATGAGGCTGCTGCGGCTACATTTGACTTCACAGATATGTCCGCCGATCAGCTACTCCTGTTTGACTTGACAAATGAAGCACTGCTCGACATCTACAAGAAGTATTCTGTTTGCAAATCAAAGGTATGGTTTTGTTCTTTTGATAGACCAAAACCTGTGGGGAACCATGTCCTTGAGGAATTGTGGTCAAAAGTGAGCTGCCATCTGGATGAACAACCGCAGTCCAGCATGGAAATCGATACAATATTGTCGAATGACCTAGCCAAGAGTAATAACTGGATGAATTTTCAGAGAGATGCTGATCGCCTTGGGAACAAGCTGGCAGACTTTGTATTTGACAAGCTTCTGACTGAGCTCGCCCTTCAGCTTGCAAAGTTTTGAGTCTAGTTAGATTTTTGTTTTCCTTGTGAGATTAGCTGTTCTATATTGCCCAAACGCAACGATCATTCTTATGTATATATTACACATTCTTTTTGTTCTTGCCTTGAAGAGAGAGCACGATCTGGGGGTTGTTAGTAGGGCTTAGAGATTCAATTCATGTGCCAATTGTTTGCGTGTTCAGTAAAGATGAATGAAGTTGGAGATGTGACTGTTTGGCCCTGCTGTTTGGATGTATAATCTTCAGAGAACTCGACGTTGAGCCAAGCGTTTATCAATCAAGCAAAGATGAAAACGAAAATCCATGCATATACCTCTCAGAGAACTTCCGGAATTTAATTTTACAGACATACCGGTAATTGTGGTAATACTAATGATAAATAAATATGAAATATTTATTGTAATGTACGTGGATGCTTCAAGGCTCTGGCTGCTCCTCTTTTTTTTTTTTCTTTTTTTAGAAGGCCTCTACTGGGCATGGCCTGAAATCATGAGCTCAGTTCCTCTGGGCTGAGCTGAAGCTGATGTCTCCAGCCTATGATATTTTCCTTTGGGCCAAGTCATCAGGTTAGCTGAGCATGGAAAAGGTCCATTTTACCCCCCACAATTATTGGCAAAGTTCAGTTTTGCCTCCTCAACCCCAAAACCAGATATCCAACCTCCGTCAACCATTCATGCAAAACAAAATACCCTTCTACACCGAATTTGTCCTGATTTTGGATGACGTGGCGTCGTAGTTACCATTGTTTCATGACAATAAATTCCAAAAAATTGTAGAAAATCATAGAAAGATTAGAAAAATAAAATCAAATACCTAAATTTTGTTTAAAAAATGTAGAACCTAAATTTGCAATTAAAATTGTTTGTGTATATAGTTATATGAAAAAAATAATTTTTCTTAGAATATGTTTTATTGGTTAAATAAGTCAAGCATTTAGATTTTTTTTGGTTTCTAGAAAACCGTGAAAAATTACTTTAGTTTCTGGAATGATGGAGAAATTAATAAAAATGTAAGGATGTTATTTTAACCTTCGAGTCTAAAATTTATAAATTACAATTAAACGGTCTAACTAAATTTGAATTTGAATTTATAAATTCAAATTGAAAGGTGATCCTAACATCCTCATATTCTTCCTAGTTTCCTCCGTATATGACCGTCTGGAAAGCAGGGAGAATAGTATATTCATCTTCAAATCCCCCAAATCCAACTGAACAGGCACCTGGTATTGCCAGCACAATTGCATCCCCGACAAGTTTCTTCAGATAGAACTCTCCTCATATTTCTAGCGCATGACATGGCAGAAGCATAATATTTATTTCTTTTTTGTCTGTCCAAAAAAAGAACTAAATTATACGACAATTTATTTCAGATATTTTCTGGACCTGCTGAGAGAATTCCGGAGGCTTCATCAACATGCACCCATGCATCTACTGCGTGAAGGTTTTTGGAAACAGTGCAGAGAGGATAAACATTGCTTAGAACCAAAAGCAACCAAGACTTTTTTTGTTGGAACCGACATGGAAATGTTTGAGCCAGAAGAAAAAAAGATGTGTATTTGGGACGACCTGATATGAGTCTTATCCAGAATCAGGCACTTTTGACATCAATCTCATGGAAAAAGAAATGTAAAGCAGATGGCTAACTCCATGATCGACACAGCCACTGGCCGTATTGCCGGTAATTAAGAATGTTACCGTGGTGGAAAAGATGGTTCTCAGAAAATAGCAAAAGGTTCACAACTCTTAATTTTTACTGGTATAAAGCGATCGAGGATATTTCGTTATCTGTCTGAAGATCCAAAGCAGTCAAATAGCACTCCATAGACCACGATTTATGTATAGTGATCAGTGAGTGTTTTTCTTAATTAAATGGCAGAGCATTATTTGTGCGAGAATTCAAAGCATCTGCCTGTTTCGTTGTTAACGCAATAAGCGATACTGCTATAATTATTCGGGAACTATAGTTATTCAAGCACCAGTTTCTAGTTTCTACGACGAAAACATCACGTTTATTTAATTTTAACAGGGGAAAAAGGTCAATGCTGATAACGTTTCTCTTCGCTATCCGATAATGACGTGCCTTATTCGAGCAGGTTCGGAACATGTTCCTGTCAACCTTTAATTGCTAATTAAACCTCCTAATGCCTTAACAAGTCTCTTCCTGTCACTTGTCTGATGGCCAGGTCGATTTAATATATTTCACTGTTATAGCTAAGCTGTGACGCTTAAACACCCTGATGTTCAGGTGTCTATCATTTCTAATACCGAGGAGGCCGCGTCATGGCTAGCTTTGAATAACTTATGGATCTAAAGATCACAAGTGTTTCGACTTTCAACCCAAGGCAAGTTAAATTAAAGATCTTCATATATCTTCTCTTTTCTTTTGCATGGAGACATGGCACGATGTAAACATAAAAATGTTTGATCGAGACAGGTACGTAACGTACGTGGTACGGGAATGCGCGGATGACTTTTTATTTTCTGCCACTGTCATTAGCAAGGACAATGTTTTTTATGAACCAACAGTATTCAACCGGAAAAATTCGGCAAATGGCACCGAATAGGCTGGCCTTGTGTGAATAATATCATGGTTATCTGCTTTTCATAAAATGGTATCGAGGTTCACCACTCTTAATTTTTATTGGTATAAAGCGATCGAGGATATTTCGTTCTCTGTCTGAAGATCCAAAGCAGTCAAATAGCACTCCAAAGACCACGATTTATGTATAGCGAGTGAGTGCTTTTCTTAATTAAATGGCAGAGCATTATTTGTGCGAGGATTCAAAGCATCTGCCTGTTTCGTTGTTAACGCGATAAGCGATACTGCTATAATTATTCGGAAACTATAATTATTCAAGCACAAGTTTCTACGACGAAAACATCACGTTTAATTTTAACAGGGGAAAAAGGTCAATGCTGATAACGTTTCTCTTCGCTATCCGATAATGACGTGCCTTATTCGAGCAGGTTCGGAACATGTTCCTGTCAACCTTTAATTGCTAATTAAACCTCCTAATGCCTTAACAAGTCTCTTCCTGTCACTTGTCTGATGGCCAGGTCGGTTTAATATATTTCACTGTTATAGCTAAGCTGTGACACTTAGGAGGCCGCGTCATGGCTAGCTTGAATAACTTATGGATCTAAAGATTACAAGTGTTTCAACTTTCAACCCAATGCAAGTTAAATTAAAGATCTTTATATATCTTCTCTTTTCTTTTGCATGGAGACATGGCACGATGTAAACATAAAAATGTTTGATCGAGACATGTACGTACGTGGTACGGGATTGCGCGGATGACTTTTTATTTTCTGCCACTGTCATTAGCAAGGACAATGTTTTTTATGAACCAACAGTATTCAACCGGAAAAATTCGGCAAATGGCACCGAATAGGCTGGCCTTGTGTGAATAATATTATGGTTACCTGCTTTTCTAAAATGATATCGATGCTGTGAATTTCTTCTGTGAGATAGAGAAGTCCTGAAGAAGAGTGAAGAGTGCGAAGGGACGGGAAGAAGATGATACGAGTCCCACGTACTCAGGGGCATTTTCTAGAAGATAGACAAACTTAATGACATTTTCACCGAGGTCATTCCATTCGGTGCGAAGGGTCTCACATGAGGGCTGCCGGAGCTCTGAAAGAAGAGCGAATGCATGTCGGTTTCGCAGAGATGTATGTCGGTTTCGCAGGTGGTGGAGAAGATTGCTTTCGACAACGTCTTTTGTGGGAGTGCTGCTTCTCTCCTCTCTGACGAATAGTCTCTCTTTGTAATCCCCCCTCCTATTTCGTTCTCCTTTGTACAGTGTACAGTTCCCACTTTTTTAATGAAATGACAGTGCTCATGTCCATTCATTCGAAAAAAGAAGAAGAGCGAATCTGGAGGAAGGAGAAGAAGAGGGGAATCGAGCTAGAGGTCAAAGAAGGGGTGGGAAGATGTTTGTCAAAAAAAAATCATAATAGCACTTATCTAATTGAAATGGTTTTTTGATGACATTCATGGTAAAAGATGTTTTGTAATGGTAGATATTACAAAGAAACTTTCTACGGTGGCATATACCCAATTAACCTATTCTTTACTCTACGTAGGCATTAAATGGAAGTGTAGACAACTTATATATTGTTCATGTATGAGTTATCTCTAGTGCTATTTATAAATGACATGACAATAGTTCGAGACCGATGTTGTATTAACTCTCAATTATTGTACATGCTCTAATATATTCATACAACTATGGGGCTCGCTTAAAAAACCTAAGAGCATAACAGTATGTATAATAGTCCACGTTAGTTGTCTTTAAGCTGTTTACAAATTTTGTCATGTAGGAGTATGATAATATGAAATTATGGAGAGCTTACAAAGAAATTTGGGTCGTCTGTAATGCAAGAGTCAACTCCACATGAGAAACAAGAAATTTCTGCGTGTGAGAAAATTGTCTAAAAAATATAGCATCACCTATATATAAAATCATACATATTGTTTGTTTATAATTGACATGGATCGTATATCATAGAGACAACGACCGGCTTTACCCTTTCATTCATATATTTCCTAAGTCGCCGTTACTTGCTGGTTGCTGCTGCATGGGGTGTGGTTGCTTGATAAGTCCAAGAAAAAATAGAATTTTAAAAACATATATGCGCTAAACATGAGTATGATGTTTTCTGCCCCACCCTTATTTTAGGGGCATCTTTGTGGTCTTTTCACTAGACTGATTGCTTGACATGGGAAAGCTCCAACTCATTGGTGAGCACCATGATATTCTGATTCCCCTCTTTTGTGGCCGCGATGCGGCTTGAAAGTTCTTCATCCAAACACACCATTCCAACTGACAAGAGGCAGTAATTAAATTCTAGGAGAACAAAGAATTAGTACTCCCTCCGTTCCAAATTATAGGTCGTTTGACTTTTTTGATATGTACTTTGACCATTCGTCTTATTCAAAAAAATTTATAATTATAATTTATTTTTGTTATGATTTAGTCTATCATGAAAGGTACTTTAATAACGACTTGACTTTTTTCATATTTTCACTAATTATTTGAATAAGACGAGTGGTCAAAGTACGTGTCAAAAAAGTCAAACGACCTATAATTTAGAACGGAGGGAGTACCTCCGTTTTTTATTTTGACGTCTTTGACTTTTGAGTATGTCTTTGACCATTCGTCTTACTCAAAAAATTAGTGCAAACATGCAAAAAAAAGTCATGTTTAAAGTATCTTTATTGATAAAACAAATCACAACAAAATAAATAATATTTATATAATTTTTTGAATAAGACGAATGATCAAAGATGTGTTCAAAAGTCAAAAGCATCAAACAAAAAAAAGGAGGGAGTATTACCCATATTGTACCTTGTTTCATTTTTCTTTTTGAAAGAGCTTCAAGGTTAGATCAACTCTCAACTTCGTGGGCCACTTGTTGCGAGGATGAACATGAGCGCGAAGACGTAGAATTAATACATACCGTAATGCTTAAGTTGGTATCACAAATATAGGCATGGAACGTAAAATGTTGTTCGAATGGACCCTTAAATTGTGACAGTGTATCGTTCACACATTTTGTAACAGAAAGTTAATTATCATAACAACGACAAAATTTTGCAATATAGGCAAGCATAAATACTTTTTCCTTTTTGTTTATAATGTAAGACATATTTTGAATTGACATATGAATTGAGAAAGTTATGAGATCAATATTTTTTTAAAAAAATGGCCATTTTGCCTATGTTATCAATACATTGAAAATATGAGAGAGAGTATTGACAGCGTGTTTTTCACCGAACCACAGCGAATCACACCCCTATCAGATTTCTAACCTGCTAGCCGATCAGCCCGAGTTCGATCCGATTCGAGCGTCGGGCGCAGCGAGGAGTGACACGTAGAGACTACCCAGGTTCGGACCCCCTCGCGGGTAATAGTCCTACTCCTGCCGAGCCTTAACTCTTTTCGTGTTGTGGTTACGTGGGAATGGTTACAAAATGCTCTTCCCCCCTCCTCTCTCTCTCTCCTCCCTTTTATACAAGCCGCGGGTTGGCGGAGAGAGCCAAGGGGGATGGAAATACAGTACATTAAGTACACTGATAAGACTTGAGGGTCAAGACAGGAGAGACGAAAAACGTGCTGCCGCTGAGCCGAGCAGCGCCGCCCACGCGTGCTTCGCAAGTAGCCTATGACTCGTGTGAACGCGCCGGTGAAAGAACAGGCGGGGCCCACTCTGCACCTTCTGACGCGGGCGGCCAGCCTGACGACGGCCAAACTCTCTCTGCCGATCAATTCCGCAGAGCCACAGTGACAGTTTGATCAGACCTGCAGAGGTCACTGTGGCGGTAATCATTTCTTCCTCGGTCCATCCGCGCGTGATGTCACATTTAATGCGCCTGTCCTTCGCAGCGGGGGAGAGCCTTCGCCTAGAAGACTCCCCTCGGGACGCTTCTTGCCGCGCGGGCCCCACCTGCCAGTGAGGGGGCCTCTCGCGCTCGCCCCGCGCGGGCCCCACCTGCCAGTGAGGGGCCTGGTCGCCCGCCTGACGCGTGGGGCCCTCGCCTGGCGCGCTGAGGAGCTCGCCCACGCGCTGGGGCCTAGTCGTCCGCCTGACGCGTGGGGCCCTCGCCTGACGCGCTGAGGAGCTCGCCCACGCGCTGAGGCCTGGTCGCCCGCCTAACGCGTGGGGCCCTAGCCTGATCTTCTTTTGGACTCTTCATACACCGGTATTTACTGTACCGACAGTAGCCCTCGGGTCCACCATGATACGCAAACCGTTGCACCGATATTTCGCCATTTCTCGCGCGATGGGAGACGAATCGTGGGGGCCCACCCCCTACGGCGGCCGTACTTCCGATTCTCCACCTGCGCACGATCTTCCTTGGGTAACCGCGCCGCTTTTCGCGGGAAGCCGAGGCGCGCGGGGAAAATGGCGCCGCACACGCGAGTGGGGACGGAATCCAAACCGTCGCACTAGCTCTTTCCATCCATAAATGCTTCGTTTCTTGGCGCCGCGATGAGTTCTTTCGCACGCCAAGTCCTCAAACTGCCATCCACTTTCTTCGCCGCCGTCGTAGAGCTTTTTCGCCAGTGCCACCACCGTCTTCCCATGGCTCCGAAGCGCAGCAAGGGTCGTCGTGGGGATGCCGCTCCAGCCGCACCGTCGCCTGATTCAGCTTTGCCCGCCTCCGTCGCCGATGAGGAGACGGTCGCGCGGCTCCAGCGACTCGTGCCGCCTTCCGCCGCCCAGTTCCGCGCCGGCACCATGGCGTCAAGCCCCCGCAACGGGGAGATCATTACCTTTCACCTGGGCTGTGCTGGCGGGGCTTGTCCCGCCGTACTCTGAGTTCTTCCTGGGGGTGCTTGCCTTCTACGAGATCCAGGCGGCACACCTTCCCCTCAACTCCATCGTGATGTTGGCCATCTTCGTCCACCTCTACGAAATGTTCGTGGGGCGATGCCGAGCCTCCCGCTCTGGCGCCGGCTCTTCACACTGCACGTGAGCTCGCGCTTGAGCGGGGCCGTGGGAGCTGCTATTTCTCGCTCTCTCTTTTCTTTTTCTCTTTTTTTTTTCCCCAGCCGCGGGGAATGTGTCAGAGGAAGTAATCCATCAATGGCTGGTGGGACTCTTGCCCGCGCCAACCGGCGATGTCTTTCTGCCCGCAAGCATCCGCCCCCTCTGCGACTGGGACCCCACGGGAGCGCAACCCGTACTTGCGTGCACTGCCCCCCATGGAAGTCTCTGGTCCCGCGGTCCAGGTGGTCCAGCGACCCCTGCAAATCCGCGACCAGCCTTCGACGACCATAGAAGCTCTTGCAGCCGCCGGTCTTCTTGTGGCCGTCGCGCTTCCCGCGCCGACCGACGCTGATCGCGCGCTCGGGAAGCGCCGCCTCATCCTCCCCGAAGACGACGACGACGACGATGAGGAGGGAACAAGCCCGAAGAGGCTTCGCCCCGCAAGCCAAGGGCTGCCTCCGCCTTCTTCGGCCCCCTGCAGCGGGGACCCTGCTGCTGACGCCGCCGCTCTACCACATGGCGAGAGCGTGGCGACCCATCCAGAGCCGGCGCCGCCTGCGCCGGTTTCTTCCGCGCCGGCACCTCCCGTGCCGACACCCGCCGACGAGCCGGCTTCTTCTGCGCCGGCACCTACGCACGCCGACACCCGCCGGCTTCTTCTGCGCCGGCACCTCCTGTGCCGGCGCCTGCCTCGACAGCGTCGGCCGCGGTGATTCCGCCGCCCGCTCTGCCTCCTTCATTGGGAGGAGGAGCGGCTGCGCCGGCTCCGCGGCCAAGCGGCCTAACGCTGCCCCCTTCTTCCTTCGCCTTCGGGGGACGTCGCTTCAGATAGCTTTCTCTGCGTTCATGTATTTTCGCATTAGGGTTAGCATGCCGTATGTTTTTGCGTACCTGAACCCTTTTCTGGTTTTTCTTCGAGGAGCAGGTCGGATTCTGGGGCTTCGAGCTCCGGCCCGCGCGATCCGCCTGCCCCCGTCTTGCCCCCGATCCCCTTGATGGAGACGGCGCCTTCCGCTGCGGAGAACGTCGCGGCGCCGACGTCGAGGGTGGAGCACCTTTCGGCCGCTGCCACAGCCGACACTGACGCCGTTTCTGCCATCGCCGCCGACGTCGGGCGCTCCTTCGAGGCACTCCGCGCCCTCGCCCACACCTGGGCGGTGCGGGAAGGCGCTCTTGCTTCGGCGACACAAGCTGTCGGTGAGCTGCGGCGAGTCCTCGACCGAGAGATCGCTGCGAAGGAGCAAGGAAACTGCGAACCTCCGGGCGGCGCATTCTGAGCACCTCCGGGTTCTCACCGCCATGCTGCGGACCGCTTATCGCGGATTCGCGGATGTCCTGTACCCGCTGAGAGTCACTCTTTACGCCCCGCGGGAGGAGACGGCTGCGCAGTACGCCGGCGCAGTGGGACACGCCGCCGAGGCTCTTGGCGACCTGCCGGTGGTGATGCGGACGCGGGCGATCGAAGATGGTCGCCACGGCGCCTTTGAAGCAGCGCGGTTCATCTTGGGCAACTGCCTTGCCCAAAACGCCGCGTTCGACCTCGATGCCGCCACCGGGGAGCCTTCGCGTGGACCGGGACGAACAGTCTCGGGTCGAAGTTGCCGCCAACCGAGTATCCATGATGGGCGGCGCTGCACCGGCAGAAGACGACGACGATGAGGAGTAGCTGATCTCCTCTGCCCATCTTATCTTGTATATAAAACCTGTTAATGCAAACTTTTGCTTTTCCTGCCACAAGTCTTATTAATCATTTACGCAATTTCTTACTTTGCGAAAAAGAAGAACTTAGGTAAGCGAACGCCAAAAGCTTTAGACTGAACGTTCTGCTGAAAGCGAGCGCTTTTTTCTTAGGCATCTGGTTACTTCAACCCTTACGGCCTCTCCGCAAACCGACCTTAAACGTTACGTGGTGAGCACTTAGCTTCCGGAAGTGGTCTAGACGCCGGTGCCGTCGTTGGCGCAGGGCCCAGACCGAGCAGGCACACCAGGCTAGAACACGCCTTCCATCCGCCTTGCCTCGCCCAGCGCAAGTTTAAGCGTTCACTTTTGCAACTAAGGGGCCATCAGCCTTAATTACTTTCTCGCTACCAGTTTTCAACAGAATGTTTTATAATAGACTTTTTAAGGCAAAAGACAGATGCTCACAGAGAGACAGAACTTATCTTTATATTGCAGATGGCTTTGTACATCGCAGCCCCCGAGGCGAGCGGTGAAGGAGGAAGACCTCGCCGCTCGGCTCCAAGGGAAGACCAAGAAGCTTCTGAAACAGCTACCTACGGGTAGAACCTTCTCAGTTGCTCGCCGTTCCAAGTGTTTGCCAGTTCGTGACCATCCTCGAAGGCGAGCCTGACTGAGCCTGGGCGGGACACTGAGACCACCTTAAAGGGGCCCTCCCACGGGGGAGACAGCTTATTGCGACCTGCCTGCACCTGAACTTTGCGCAGGACGAGGTCACCCGCTACCAGCGTTCTCTCACACACCCTTCTTGCTTGATAACGGCGCTGGGATTGCTGATATCTGGCGGCCCGGATCGCCGATCTATCTCTGATCTCCTCCAGGAGATTTACTTCATCCTGACGCCGGTCAGGGTCACCATCTTCGCTGTACGCCGCCACCCTTGGAGATCCGAAGACGAGCTCCGACGGGAGCACTGCCTCCAAACCATACACCAGGAAGAAAGGGGTCTCGCCGGTAGCTCTGTTGGGGGCTGTCCGCAGCGCCCAAAGCACGTTGGGGACTTCCTCCGCCCAGCGCTTGCTACGCTTCTCCAGGCGATCGAACGCCCTTGTCTTGAGTCCTTTGAGTACCTCCGCGTTCGCCCGCTCTACCTGCCCATTGCTCTTTGGGTGTGCGACGGAGGTGAAGCACAACTTAGTGCCCAGCTCTTCGCACCAATCTTAGAAGTCAGTACTCTTGAACTGAGCGCCATAGTCGGTGATGATTCTGTTGGCGACGCCGAACCGGACGAAGATACTCTTCATGAATTTTATGGCTGCAGCGGAGGTGATCGCCGGGACCGGCGAGGCTTCCACCCACTTGGTGAACTTGTCGACGGCGACTAACAGATGCGTGTAGCCCCCGGTCGCCCGCGGGAACGGGCCCGGGATGTCCAGCCCCCAGACCGCGAACGGCCAGAAGAGCGGAATGGTTTGCAGCGCCTGGGCCGGTCGGTGGATCTGCTTAGCATAAAACTGGCACGCTTCGCATCTCCTCACCAGCTCGAAGGCATCCTGAAGGGCAGTAGGCCAATAGAAGCCATGGCGGAAGACCTTTCCGACCAACGCCCGGCTCCTTGAATGGCTCCCGCACATGCCTCCATGGATCTCAGAGAGGATCTCGCTCCCCGCTTCCCGAGTGACGCACTTCAGTAGAACTCCGTTTGCGCCCTGGCGATACAGGTCCCCACCTACCAGGGCGTAGCGCTTGGCCTTGCGCGCTATCTTCTCAGCCGACGCGTCATCGTCGGGGATCACTCCGTCCCGCAGGTAGGCTAGGATCGGATCCATCCACTGACCTTCCCGGACGAGTGTGACGACGTTCGGTACATTGCCGCCAACGTACTCTGCCTGGCCTGGCATTTCCGCCCCAACCGCCTCAGCAGTTCTTCCGCCTCCTCCCTCCAACCGAGGAGCTGT
>SPJY01014171.1:173752-200384 GCA_005191435.1 Raddia distichophylla
GGCGCCTATAAAAGCATGAGCACCTCGCCCTGTGAAAATGACTCTAGCTCTCAAGAGCTCTCTCTCCCGCACATTCCATTCTTCCATCTGTAGCGCTGCCGTTTTGCGTTCCCGCCTCTGTTTCCTTGCGCGCACAAGGAGCGGAGGGAGCAGGCCTCCGGAACCTCGTCCTTCTCGAGATCCTGCTCGGGATAGAAGGCCGATAAGGTTTTTGGAGAGCGACCACGCGACTGCTCAAGTTTCCTTGCTGGTTCAGCTTCATCTACACTGCATCGACGTTCGACTGCACCGACATCTCCACTGCATCAACGGCATCTCTGCACCAACTTGTGATCGTCTACATCAACCGACATGGCGGCTGAGAATGTGCAAGTCATTCCTCCGCTGGCGCCGGCGCTTGCGCCTGTAGTGGCTGCGGCTCCGGCTCAAAGGGTATATTTGTTTATACCGTGCTTTTGTCCTTTTGTTTTCCTGTTAATTAGACCTTGCGTATGAGATAGATATTTTTATATCTAGTACCGCTGGTCTTGAACTAGAAACTAGCAATTGTTTAATTATGATTTACATATTTTTGTGGATTAAAATATTGAGAAAATTCCTAATATTTCCAACACTTACGAGGCGTTGGGGTAAGCCCGGATTGCATATGGTCACATCGGATGGCATACTATCTTTTTCTCTCTATTAATGGATCGGCGGAACTCTCGCCTTTTTTTGCCCAAAAAATAAAATGATATAGTCATATAGACGTTGTGAATTTCTTTTACAAGATAGAGAAGTCCTGATGATACCTAGTCCAACGTACTCAGAGACATTTTCTAGAAGATAGACAAACTCAATGACATTTTCACTAAGGTCATTCAATTTGGTGCGAAGGGTTTCACATGAGGGTTGCAGAAGCTCTGAAAGAAGAGCGAAGCTGTGAAAGAAGAGCGAAGCTGGAGGAAGGAGAAGAAAAGGGGTATCGAGCTAGAGGTCAAAGAAGGGGTAGGAATATGTTTATAAAAAAAACTCATAATAGCACTTATCTAATTGAAAATGGTTTTTAGTGACATCTATCTATCTGTCTATTTATCTATCTATCTATCTATCTATCTATCTATCTATCTATCTATCTATCTATAAAGCAGAGTTAAACGAAGCCACCACATTAATCATAAAATCCTAGAAATTCTCATGTTAATCGAAAAATAGTAGAAATTCTCACGTTAATCATAGAAAAAAGAAAAACTACATCGTTGAATATGGATATTATTATGTAAATCCAACGGTCAACATTGAAAAGATTAAAAAGATAACCACTAAACCGGATTAATATATTAGAGATAAACTCTAAATCTGATCCAATATATTGGAGATAGATTATGCGTTGTAGATTTAAGTGGATATTAAAAATATATTTGAGGAGGGATCAAGCTAGATGTACACAAAACCAACCATCTTGATTTGTGTTGGATTTATAGCGACAGAATTGATCATACAACAATCTACCATGATCAACCAGCTAATACATATTCAAGTAGAATTCTATAAAAGATTTTGTATAGCTACAAAACAAATATTATACGTATTCAAGTATAATTTGGGCTCCATATAAGTATATAACAAACAAACACTAAAAAAATATGAATTAGAGATGAACTCTATATGCTGACACAAATCTAGACGTGCAAACGCATGAATCAACATATTAAATTAGAGAAAAACGGAGACACCACAATGCGCCATGTCATCTGAAAATTCTTCACCATCCGATCAAAATCCATCAAATCAGATAACCGTTCAATTGTTGTTCACCGAATCAGATAAAATGATAAACAAATAATCTCTATAACAAACTACTAAAGCCGATATAATATATTAGAGATAAACTATAAATGTGATATGATATATTAGAGATATATTATGAGTTGGAGATTACCCTAAAAAAGATTATGAGTTAGAGATAAACTCTATATACGGACACAAATCTAGCCGCGCAAACGTGCGGCCATCTTGCTCGCTATATTATTAAAGTAGAGGAGAAGGGAGCCACCACGTCACCACGTTAGTTTATAAACAATCGTACATATTGTTTGTTTATAATCGATATGGATCGTATATCATAGAGACAACGACCGGCTTTGCCCTTTCATATATTTCTTAAGTCGCAGTTATTTGCTGCTGCATGGGGTGTAGTTGCTTGATAAGTCCAGAAAAGAATAGAATTTTAAAAACATATATGCGCTAAACATGAGTATGATGTTTTATGGCTTGACATGGGAAAGCTCCAACTCATTGGTGAGCACCATGATATTCTGATTCCCCTCCAAACACACCATTCCAACTGACAAGAGGCAATAATTAAATTCTAGGTGAACAAAGAATTATTACATGTACCTTGTTTCATTTTTCTTTTTGAAAGAGCTTGAAGGTTAGATCAACTCGTTTAACTTCGTGGACCACTTGTTGCGAGGATGAACATGAGCGCTAAGACGTAGAATTAATACATAAGGTAATGCTTAAGTTGGTATCACAAATATAGGCATGGAATGTGTCGGTGTCTGGGAAACGCGCTCCTGAAGAGCAGCGGGTCCACGGACCTGCAGACGAGTTTGTAGTTGGTGTGAGGCCCAACGACCACCCTTCTCAGCAGCTCGGGGCGACGGCCAAGCCTGCGGGGGCTAAGGCTGCGCTATCTTCCCGGGCAAGGGCATGGTGCGATTCGGTGATCCGGGTATAGATCCTTCGTACAGTGAAGAGGCGGGAACAATACGAACTGTGAAGACACGAGTGATTTACCCTGGTTCGAGCCCCCACTGCCGGGTAATAGCTCTACTCCAGTATTGTTGCTTATACGGTGGAAAACAGTAAAAGGGTGCCGAGACCGGGCTTGGACGCACCGATCCCGAGCTTACAATGATGGTAGCTAAGGACTAAGACTACTGTCGAGGAAGCTTCTGATGGATGTGGCTTGTGCGCTTGGAGCTGTGTGTGAGGTCTCGGGTCGCTTCGAATGTCCAGGAATCCTACTTTTATAGGCGCGGTGGGTCGCCCAAAACTGATGCGGTGGGCCCCGCGTCGGTCTTTACTTTAGTGGTGAGGTTCTTGTCTCGTTCTAGGGCTCTGTCTGATCTCGAGCCTGCAAGGAGAAGCTGGTCGGGTTAGTACTGAACACATGTTTGTCTTAGCATGCCGATACAGGGGAGAAAACCTCTTTAGGGCCAGCCTTTCCCTAAAGAGGAGAAAGCACTTTCCCTTTATCCCTAATATAGCATTGACTGGACCGGACCAGCCTCGCGCCGCCCGTTAGGGGGCGTCGCGTAGCGTAACAACCGTCCGTTGTCTGCCAAAGAAGGCAAACGACAGACCGGGCTGCCCGCGTGCCCTTCCCCGGGCTGCAAGTTCCTGGGAAGACACAGTTCGTTTCGGTCAAGGCCGGAGGAAGTGCAGTGGGACACGACAGTTGTCGCCACCTGTCCACGGACAAGCGGGCTGTCCGCGGAGCCTCCTCCCAGGCTAAGGGTAGCCCGGGAGGTGCGCCACGCCCCTGGCAGAGACCCAGGACAATGCGGTTGACCCGGTTAAGCTCGGGGTAGACCTTGGAGGGCTAGGCGCCTCTTTTAGTACGGCCAGGGGTGGCCTTTTGGACCTTACGCACGGTGGGCTGATACGGGATCAGCCAAAGGCCCATCTCGGGGTGGGCCACTTATCAATCACCAACATATTGTAAAATGTTGTTCGAATGGACCCTTAAATTGTGCCATTGTATCGTTCACACATTTTGTAACAGAAAGTTAATTATCATAACAATGACAAAATTTTGCAATATAGGCAAGCATATATACTTTTTTCTTTTTTACAATGTAAGACGTATTTTGAATTGACATATAAATTGAGAAATTTATGAGATCAAGATTTTTTTTAAAAAAAAAATGACCATGCTACCTATGTTACAAATACATTGAAAATATGAGAGAGAATATCATGTGAGAGAGTTATTTGCAAAAGCAAGAGAGAGATTTGTGCAATGAGGTAGGCAAAGAAAAACGTAAATAAATTCACATGCGCGTCTTATATTTCTAAACAAAATCATTCAGGCTATATTTCTTACGTAAAAAGTGGAGAGAATATAACACATGGGAAGAGACGGGGAGCTAAAAGCTACTCACTCTAGTCATAAATACTAGTGTTTTAAATACCACCACAACATCTAAAATACAAACTTATTTTTAATTAGTTATTAAACCTACTAAAATTTAATCCAAAGTACTACTGATCCAAATTTTGAAAAGATTTTTCAGAAAATTAGAAAATCCCTAAGCCGCGCACATTAGGCTCAAACCAAGGTCATATATGTTGCAGGACACCTCTCAACACGAGCTATTAGGCGTAGTTCTTTCTTAAAAGTTCATAAAGATATCTATAATTAAAGTTTTGAAACAACCATCTATATAGATAAATACTTATTATTATAATAGCACGTTATAATTATAACACTAACACCGCATCTCTGAGGTGCTGACGAATTAGAAAGTTGCTGAATTGCCTTTGCATTCGTATGTAAATTGGGATTGGATTGGATATTCATGTACTCTCTTCGTGTTTTTTTTACGCTTTTGACTTTTAAACACGTCTTTGATCATTCATTTTTTTGTTTAACGCTTTTGACTTTTAGACACGTCTTTGATCATTCATCTTGTCGAAAAAATTAGTACAAACATGAAAAAATATAAGTCATGTTTAAAATATCTTAAATGATAAAACAAATCACAGAAAAATAAAATGATATTTTTATTTTTTTTATAAAAACAAATGGTAAAAAATATGTACAAAAGTTAAAAGCGCCGAAAAAAAAGGAAGCTGGAGTATTTAGGTACGGATAACAATATAAGATACGAACATATATTCAAATAATTATGGGGAAAAAAAAGGTTCGGATATGGATTGAGGTGCCAGATTTTTTCGGTCTTGGACCCTTCTGATATTGATGGGTGGGGCGTGCGAGCCCAAGGACCTGCTCAATGAATCAACGCCCGGGGCAGAATCGTAAATTCAGCCAAGCGCCAGTGACGTCCGGAGCGACGGGTGGAGGGCCCAGACGTCACGGGCGCCCGTCGTCTCCGGCGCGGCGCGACGCGTGGACGGCGGGCGGCTCGCCGGCCTGCGTTATAAGTAGCGCCTCCTCCTCATCGTCATCCTCCCAGGCCCCAGCCACCCCCAGAACCAGAGGAAGAGCTGTAGACCCGTGTGCATCTGCGAGTGTTCTGATCGGTGATTCGGTGCTCGCCTGTGATCCATCCCATCTCTTGCGAGGATGTCGTCGTGCTGCGGAGGCAAGTGCGGCTGCGGATCCAGCTGCAAGTGCGGCGACGGCTGCAACGGGTAAGATCTTTTGAGTTCTTGATCCCGGTGAGGCGAGGGATTGAACCTCTGTTTCTGATGCGGGTGTTCTTGGCTACTGGCCATGGAGGAGCCCATGATCTGTCTGTCGGTGAAAATGAGATCCTGCAGTTCCAATATGAAAACCACATCATCTTAGTTTCAGCCTTAAATCTATCGATAGAAGGTTGCATCCTTTGGCTATTAGTTATAGAGTTGATCTTTTGATCTTGCTTTTGTGTGTGTGTCTCTTGTTCACCATATTTTTCCCCCCCTGCTGTATGTACATGCGCTTTTAATTGTGAAGGTTGTATGCATATATTTTTCCCATTCTTTTAGAGAGATTTACGAACATGTCTGCCTGTTAGGATCATTTGTTGATAGGAAGGAAAGAGAAGTTTTCGTTTAGGCCTGTAGTATATATATCTTTACCTCCTTTGTTCTTGTTCTTTTGCACCTCAAGTCCAGGGTTCTGATGATCTTGATTGCTTGTCTGCATGCATGCAGCTGCGGTATGTACCCGGATATGGCTGAGGAGGTGACCACCACCACCAAGACTCTGATCATGGGTGTTGCACCTTCCAAGGGGTATGCACACCACACCGATTCTACTTCTGTATTTATGGTTCTTGCGAATAGATTATCTGGCCATAGCAACATCTTTTTGATCTCATCTAATTTACTGACAAGCAGACAGACCAAACTTTTTGCTACAAAAGCAGTAACCTTTATTCAGTAATTTAAGAGTGTCAAATCCTCAACTCTTCCTAAAAAACACTTATCTTTCTAGAGTAACCGACTGAAAGAATAGGAATAGAAAAAATATAAATAGAAAGTGCGATTATAGAAATTTATAATTTTTACCCGAAGTGAAATGGTTAAAACAGTTGTATACATAAGAAAATTAGACTTTCCCCTACGGAGCAGCTATTCATAACGTACTGTCCCCAATAACTACGTTACTAATTAACCGTCTAATCAACCAGTCTCTCTCGGATTTACTATTAGCTACTATCTCTAATCAACCAGTCTCTCTTTAAGCCTCCACATCTGTCACTCTTATTTCTCACTTCATTTTTACTATTAGCTACTATCTTCCATTTTTTTTAAAAAAAATCTCTCTAAATTTCTTTCACATGCACCTTACATTATACTTTAAAATTCTCTCTTAATCATCTACTCTATGAAGGTTACAATATTTTTGAGCTAGTGACTGCTATGGATGTTCTTACGATTCTCGGCATGCAGGCAAGCCGACGGATTCGAGGCCGGCGCCACCGCCGGAGCCGAGAACGGGGGGTGCAAGTGCAACCCTTGCAACTGCAACCCCTGCACCTGCAAGTGAAGCGCGCCATGGTCGAAGGAAGGAGGGACTAGTACTAGTATCAGTTGATTAGTGTGTGTCTTTGTCAGTATGGACTATGGAGCTAGTTGGTCGAGCTTGTCACTGTGTGTATGAACCTGTGACGTGTGTGCTGCTTGCTTGCTTGCTTTGTCGTGTCGTGTGGCCATGGAGCGATGCACATGAGCTGCTAAGAATAAAAGATGAGAGATGGTTGTGTGTGCTATACGTACTGCCGTCCTTCCTCTAGCTAGCTCATAAGCTACTGTGTCCATGCCGTATGTAAGTGTGTCATCCCTCATGTGAGGCGATGCTATCAAAATAAGCTGTTTGTTCAGCCGATGCGCGAGGTTTTAATTAGCCTTGTTCTCTTGGCTTCTCAGCTTTTTCTCGGTTTATCATATTCGACGTATCTATTTATTTAATTTATCTTCTAATTTAATTGATCTTTAAAAAGTAGGCTCGGGAGTTTGTTCCACTTCATTTAACTTTATGTTCTACTTGTTATTATACAAGTTTTTGAGATAGAAAAAATAGTCGCAATGGCGGAGAATAGAGGACATCCAACTACGCCCCACGTTTAGCCATATAGGACATCGTGCCATCGCTATTGCATATTCACGATTTTTTTAAAAAAAAATAGTTAGTTTTCAGCTTTTTAACGGTAATACTGAGTTAGATACCTGCGGTGGTTTATGTATGGGATTGACTTATCATCAGGCGTTTAAGAGTTATTTTTTTTTAGTCGATTTTTTAGACCATTGATCAAACGTCTCTATAGGACATATAAAAGATCTAACGGTAGAATCTAGCTATGTGAAAATCGACTAAGACTTATTTAAAAATCAGTCGTCTGAGAAGCAGCAAAACCGTTTACGTAGATAACCCATCAGTTTTGTGCAAACGCAGGTGCGTGATTGAGCAAAGTTGCACCTAGATTTACAACATATTGTCTTCTCCGTCTTTGGTGCTGCCACCGCCGTTTTAGTGTTTCGGTTTAGGGTGGGTTCTTTATATCGGTTGGGTTTATAGGGAGACCGGAGAGGTGATGGTCCGATGATAGGGAGGGGATCATGGTGGCGGCGGCTAGAAGGTGGTGGCGCGGGTAAGGTTAAGCGCGGCCAGGTAGCGATGGTGGGGGGTATGGCATAGAGCGGCAAGATTTGAGTGAATGGGGTCAAGGTGGGGACGGAGTGGTGGAGGCGTCGCCAACCGCGGGTACGGAAGCCAGTTGTTGACGGTGGAGGTGCGCAGAGCAACTTGGGAAGGAGGAGGAAGGTTGTGGGCAGAGAAGGGGACGGAGAAGGGGAAGAGGAGCGCGGCGCTACAAGGGAAGAAAGGGAGTGCAGGGGCTTGTACGGTTCTTTCGAGGGCCTACCTGGATAGGTTTTTTTTTTTGATAGAAAACCAGTGCAAAAACATATGGTTGTAATTTTTTTTTGAAGTCAAGACCATATAAACCGCCAGCATCTCTCTTGCTTTTACACCGGTATTTGATCCTTCCACCCGAGCCACATTTCTATTCCGACGAAAGCCGGGACGCCACCCTCACCGGCACCGGCCGAGCGGCGAGCACGCGTCTTCCTCACCCGCTCACACCCCTGCTCCTCCACTTCGCCTCCTCCGTGCACGCGGAGAGATGAAGTCGGTGGGAGGCGCGCACGAGTTGTTGCTCGAGTGCTTCGTGTTGCTTGCGATTGTGTGTGGTTTAGCCTTATATAGATGATCCATGCATTCATCTGCCCAAATACTTTTTAAAGTGAACGGACCAGACAGATCGTGCATCTTAAAACCATTAGCAGATTAGAGCATATATAACCGTCTATCTCAGCAATCTCTAAACCATTTTCAAGTAGTGTCATGTCAGCTAATTGATAATATAGAGGATAAAAAATATCCATAGATTTTTTAGCCGTCTCTTAAACAAGAGTCGATTCTACACAAGAATTAAGAAACTTTACCATTGTATGTGCTATCTTTAATTTTATCTCTATGTGACATGACAATAGTTAAGAGACAACTGTTGTCTCAACCATTGTCTTATGTGCTTGTATAATTGCCTTGTAATGTGTGCAGATGTGGTGAATACAAGTATTTTCAAGGGAAACAATTACCCAACAGCAATAGAATGGAAAACTACACCTGTATTGTATTGCTTGGGCACATGGAAATACAATAGTAATTGTTTACAGGGGTAAAGAAAGAATCAATACTCCCAAGTAGGGCCTAAATCTTTTCGCTGCGTTTGCTTCGGCAATAGACTAACATCAAAGAGAGAGAAGACAGCGAGAGCAAATGGCAGACAGAAGCCTGCATGCATTTCTTAATATGAAACTATTCCGGCGACAATTGATAACCGAGGCGGCCAATGGTGCATTTTTACAAGGTAACAGTTCGACCAACCATCTAGTCATTAAAGAAAAGAGATGGCAGAGACCACTGTACATTTTTGTGCAACAAGATTGCGAGGCCAAAGCACGCCTCCAGAAACTGCCGAATTCGCATCATCTAGATGACAGAAG
Organism: Raddia distichophylla; assembly: GCA_005191435.1. Classification (NCBI taxonomy): domain Eukaryota; kingdom Viridiplantae; phylum Streptophyta; class Magnoliopsida; order Poales; family Poaceae; genus Raddia; species Raddia distichophylla. The sequence goes on from SPJY01014171.1 coordinate 182,978, forward strand.
GAATCACAAGGCAGAACAAAGACACAGGCAGGTCATAACATTGTGTGATACGCATGGGCAAATAAGAAGTTGCGATATATAATTATGAGAGAGGACGGATTTCGTTACCGCTGGAAAGCATGAACCTGCAGTCACGCGATAGTTTCAGAAAATAAGCTAGTCATACGATCCTGTAAACACAATTGTTGAATCAAGTTAACCAAGATTCACAATGCAATGTGGCATGCACTGCAGGCATATGTGGTGGTGATAATCTAAACAAATAAACAGGAGGAAGAGGATATGCTTAACGTTTGGTAAATGAAAATCGTCAAAATAATTCAACTACGTCCATTCATCTATTCTTGTCATGTTAATTTTTTCCCCAATAGCAATAGTCTTGTACAACATTGTGGAGTGGATCATGGTTTGTGATTCCAGTACTAGACTACAAGCACCAAGTGCGCCGCACTAATACGTAGCAACAGAACAACTACATGAGTGAGTAATGGCCAAGCCAACAGTGAAGTGTGCGTAGTCCTGAACTACTGATACATAACACCATAGGCACATGAGCAATAGCCAAGCCAGCTGCAATAGATCTGGATAACTGAGACAAAAGTATAGCAAGCCAGCAGTTTGAGCCTGGTCACCAGTTGGAGTTGTGAAGTGCAACTATTTTAAGTACACAAGCTTCAGTTTTCCCAATTTATCAAAACTATTTCCGAAATCATATCACATGGAAGTCCGAAATAACACCTATCCAGTACAGAATAGTCCATAAAGTAGTATAAACAGCAGTAATAACTTTTGGCTGGTGTGATCTGCCAGTTATATTAAACATCTGGATGGTATTGATTCATTGACATAAATACACATTCAGATCATATTGAATAACGCAAGTTCCGAAGTTGCAGATTTTCCAGTTTTCTAGATTCAGGCGTGCAAACGCAATGAACATAATTAAAATATGCATAAACAAACCTTTGGGCATTGTTTCTTGATACAGCACACTTAATCAGATGCATAAAAGCTCATAGTTGTATGCCGAAGGACTTCAGAAGTTTGATCAAGACTATGAGATGCCACCTATCGCATCAAGAAAAAAGCATGTTATATCATGTCATGACCAGCCTACAGCGTTACGTGCGCAGGAGGCGCTATGGCCCAGATCCCCATCTGGCTGCAACCAGCCCAGCACTAGCACAGCCATGAGGCACTACAGCACCTTGGAGACAAGCAAGCATGAGGGCGAGATAGGATCCCACGAATAAAGAAAGGATAGGATCCCACGAATAAAGAAAGGATAAGATCGTTTAGCAGTTGAAGAAAGATTAAATTTGTTAGGCCTACATGAATGTGATCGCTGAGAAGAAAACCAAGCAATAAACATCTGTTTGTTGCTTCCTCTCTCCTCCCCATAGAGGGCGTCGGCAGCACCTTGTTGCCATCGCTCTCCTACCTGTTCGCCTGTGATACCAATTTGATTTGTGCATGCTGGTACGCACGGTACCAATTTTTTCCTTGTTTCTTCTATACATTGAGCCTTATATAGAGAGGGCTGATCTTAAAGAGCACTCAAGCTTTTTCCTTATTTCTATACATAGTTTCTAAATATGTCATGCCATATAGAAACGACTATAATGCAATCCATCTAATGCAGTATTCTCCCTCTTCCTAGGGCCCCAGAGGGTATCTAGTAAATATTTTGTTCATTTTTCTTTTCTATTTATAAGCCACATAGAAACAACCTAATGCTCCCAATGGGGATTTATTGTTGTTTCATTTCCTTGATTCTACGAATACTGTTTGTTATATATAAGAAACGACCTGATTCCCCTCCTCATTAACTACCCTCCACCATAGCAATTTGTCCTATGTGGCATGCTGGCAGCTAGACGTCATTGCATTGGAATTTTTCTTTTGTTATGATGCCCACATTTCATACTTATCAATTCTTATTTATTCAAGGGTTTGTATGTACTTGAGCGGAGTATTTTTTTATGGCTAGTTGTCTTGAGCGAGTATATAAGCAATGGCCCTCGCAGAGCCTTGCGGATTTAGCGCACCTATATATCCTTTATATTGAATGTGAGAAGTTCATAAGTCTTAGGCGCTCGTAGTATATCTACCTAATATTTGATATTCAAGTTAGAACTTTCCATTATTTATAGAATCAGTCAACTATGCTTTGAACGAATGGATCCTTGGTGGGTAATGGCTCAAATCAATTTATAGATGGAAAGCCTTATTATGGGAAATTACCATGTTAGTTTTGGAGATAGATGGGACCTGTTATAGTTTAGGGAGAGCAGATGCAAGCCCTCTCTCCATAGCCGGCTAAATGACTACCAGATCATCAGTCTACTCTACCTCAATTCACCATTTCAAACTTTATACAGAACCCTAATGGATAGACTCTGATCCTTGTTCTTTTTAGTTTAAATTAAAATTAAAAGCTACTGCTGGAAATGTGTTATTTTTATACAAGCCAAACACCAAAGCACTTTGTAGCCATTTTTGCAGGACTTCTGAGTGGTTTTTCTCTAAACTTCCAAAACCATTTTGTAATAACCTTGTGGGTTCTTTAAGGCTCCTATAGAGGGCCTACACCTTTATCAGATTATAACCCAAATAAATCCAATCACTCATTGAATGAAAGTAAATAACTTAAATAAGGCAATATCCTACTTAATCCCTAAATTAAGGAACGGCCAAACTCATGCTACAGTCCCGTGGGTACTGTTCATGGCCGCCATAGATAGGCTGCAGATCAAGGCCTATAAGGCCATAACAATCTGACTCCTAAGAGGCGCCTAGTGCATATTCCCACCCATACATACCATTTTCGAAGTCAGGATAATAACATCTCATTTGTAACAAAGGTGCCTTTTATTACATAGAAAAATATAAATGTCAAGAACAGGGAATGAACCTATTACCAGATATGTGAGGGCTGCATATCTTTCTTCACTTAGATATAAAGGCTTTCCTCGCTGCATTTCATGATCCTGCGTCCAAACAGCAATATATAAGAGAAGGGAGGGCATACAAGCTCACTTCAAAATATGATAAAATTCTCCACTGCCTTACACAAAGTAATTAGGGCGTTGATACACGACCTTGACAGCATACCTCGCGTGGAGGCAAGCCAAGTTGTAACCCCAACTTAACAGATTTGCCTAGCCATCTAAACAACTGCTGCTATTTACCTCGAGGAAGTGAAAAACAAATAATTTGTGTTTGACGTCAAGACAGGAATCTAAAATATGTTTTCCAGGATTTACACGTATTTGCCAATTCATCCAACATTCAGTGGCCAAGTGAACCCAGCTCCACTGCCAACTCTTTCCATATGCAATTATGTAGCTGCTATGTGATGTGGTTAAACTGCAAATGTGCCATGTCATGGCATCATGCATGATCAACAGCAGCAGTGAATGGTGGTGCAGTGTGCTTCAGCTAATGGGATTTCTCAGCAGCACAAGCAAGATTCTTCAACGGCATCAATGGTACATCGTACACCTCCAAAGTGAATAGTGATGTGGCAACAAGATTAGTCGGTTGTTTCAGCAATTTAGTGGCAACTGAGATCCCTTGCACGAATTAAGGATGGACAAAACAATGACTATATGCTTCAGTTAATTGGGTCGTGGGTATTGGCATTTGATATCAGGACAAGGGCATTAGTGATTGATTCAATGTCTCAATTAGTCAGCTAATGGTGGGCGCAGCAATTTTACAAGGTGCAGAACTTCTGGCTTGAAGAAGGGCAAAGCGAGGATAGCAAGTGAACATAATGCTCACCCATGTAACCTTAGGGATGAGGTTACAGTAAGCATCACAACAAAAAGGCCTTAAGTATATAAAGTGACTGTTCATTAGAAAACTAATCCAATACCTCCTCGCCGAAGGCATCAAGGTAGGGAGAGGGCCAAAATGCAAGACGAGCAGATCGCTGCAACAAGATTGTTGTTTTCTGCATGGAACATAAATCAAAATTGAAGAAAAGCATACTGATTAAGCAAAAACAGGAACAGTATACTGTTGACAATAACTTCAATGGAAAAGGAACGATCATCTAACACATACCCTAACCAAAAGAAATATGCCAACACCAGCACCGCATTGAGATGCATGGTTCAGACATTTGCCACTCCTACATAGGATAGACAAAACATGGGTTTAGAATTTGACAAATAAAAGAAGAAATAGCACTAGTGGAATAAGAACTGGAAGAACCAAGACACTGTTACCTGCAACATGGTTTCCAGCTAGGCGAACATAGTTTGCCGCAAAGTAGACATAATGCTGGCTCATCGGGCACTGAACCACAATCAGGGCATTGCATCTTGACATATCTATTGGGGGGAAAAAATCGCCCAAATTACACAAGCAAATAGAACAAAAATAGAGCTCCAGATTAAAATTCCAGCTTAGCAGATTATAATTAAACCTTTCTAGGAGAACTTGGTAGACAGGAGGTAACTGCATCAGCCTAAATGGGACTGCAGGGGTAGAAAAGAGAATGCCTCTAGATTTTCGCAATCTGTAGTCTTCACAGAAATGTTGGGACCATTTTAAGGCGAGCATATGAACAGATTCATCTTGGAGAATCAGATCCAATGACTGAATCTGAAACAGTTGTTCCAATTCTTTTATTCCATACATCTCCATCACCAGTGAAGAACTGCCTTCTGCTGCGGTATTATTCAAGTAAAGATGTGATCCTTCCCAAATATTGGAACTGTCATACAAAGGTGCTGAAGAAGATGATCTTAGCAACTCCAAAAGCAGCGCACACCTCCGAAGATAAGGATATGTTAATCTCCTGACCATATCTTTTGGATCACAAGAGGGATCAATGTACTTGGATACAAAATATTCTCTAGCAATATCATATCCTGACATTGTGTGGCAAACATCGTTAAGAAGGCAGTCGCGAAAGCTTGATCTGTCAAAAGTATCTTGTCCATAGCATGTTATCAGGGCCTACAGCACAATGCATGCTGTAACATGTTATAAAACAAAACAAAGGACAACATGAAAGTTTGAGCGAGAAGGCAAATTACCATACCTGAAAGACACAAACAACATAGAATAGATGGACGAAAGGCACAAAGAACTCGGCAGATGTTAGAAATTGAACAGGTAAACAGAAAAGTGCTGACATCAACGAAGAAAATGGATCTTGCGCAAGGACTGGATCAGCACATTGTTTCCAAAATTGGATGTCAGGAAATACCCCACCCTCACTGGCTGGGTCAACCATAGGTAGCAAAGTGCCTGTCAAAAATGAAAATGAGAGAAACAATACTTACATATATGATATGTTCCAAAAACACATTTGGATTTGGTCACACGATGAGCGTAAAAGATATAGAGAGACGCTACTTTTATGCAAAAACAGAAAAATTTCAAAAACTAATTTGACATGTGCATCATCATAAAAGTTCACCACTTTGGTATATTGAGACCAGAGATTTTATCATGATACCTATTAGAAATGGAAAACGGGACTGACAGTATATATAGAGGGAAAAAAACAACGGGATAGTGTGAGAACTCCATACCTTTTCGCTTTGTAGCACTCAGAAGGTCTTTATCACCAGAAATGCCTGAGCAAATAGAACCTGCCAATAGCTGGATACCTTCAAATCTCATAAGAACCTCAAGACGATTCAAATTACGTGCTTTGTGAGCAACACGAAATAATAGAGACAATATGAATCCACTTGATGAATTCAACTCGCTGCGCAAAGATTCTAGGCAAGACTTTGATTCAGCAGAATAGCTTGTCATTCTACCACGCGAAGCAATTTCTGTAGACACCACAGAATACCTAAGTGTATCCCAGAGAAACAGGGATGGGTTTAGCCTTTCGGAGGTGGGAAAACTGCTGCTGTGACTCCGAGGATAGTAAAGCATTGCCAATTTTCGAAGGGAAGGATCTAGAGCAGGCTCTGAAGTGTCATTAACCTTCCCAGATAAAGCTTTCAAAAACTTGCTTTGTCCAACAATTTTTCCAGCATTTTCAAGGATTGACAATGTGCAAGCAGACTGTAATTTACTTGTAGTAATATCTGACGTAATTGAAACAGATTCAGATGGCATGGTTTGAACAAATGGCATCACCTTCCTTGATGTTTTACTGGGGAAATCAGGAGAAGCCGGAAGAATGGAATTTGCAAATCTGCGACACACTGGACACAGCAACTCCCCCTGTATAAAAGCAAAAGTGTAATCACAGATCTAAGCAAAATGAGCACATAAAATTATCAATTTAATAGATAATAAATACCAGATCAGGATCGACAATGTGACCACCTTCAAAACCAAGTCTCCTGATATATCTGTGAAGAAACATAACTATGAGTTGCACAAAAAAAAATTGTAGCAGGTTGAATCAACAGAAGTGAAAGCAAGCAGCTGAATGTATGAAACATATGGCACAAACATGCAGGCTTCTAAAACTGTAAGTGATATACATTTCCAGCTGTGAGTGGAGCAGCATAGCAAAGTGACAGTAAATTAAAGAGAAAAATCTCTTATCCTCCCTGATCTGGCACTCAAAAAAGTCAAGCTTTCTTCTACACCACAGTGGTTCAGATTGTTGCCCTTTCACAGCACTTCACTCCTACTGACATTACTGTTAAGTGGCACAGGATAAGACATTTTTGGCTTTCCCCCACTCGTATAACTTCGTATAATGTATGCTAGAGTACCATTTGAAATTCAGAAGAATTACGTAGAGGGACCGTTGAGCAAATTAAAGAGAAAAATCTCTTATCCTCCCTGATCTGGCACTCAAAAAAGTCAAGCTTTCTTCTACACCACAGTGGTTCAGATTGTTGCCCTTTCACAGCACTTCACTCCTATTGACATTACTGTTTAGTGGCACAGGAGAAGACATTTTTGGCTTCCCCCCACCAATCCTCCAAAATCACAAGTGATCCCCCCCAACACACACACAAAAAACATATACACACAAAAAAACAAACACACCTACACACTACCCCCTCGTAAACCCACATAATGGCAGAGAGAAGCAAAGCTCCAAGTGTACCAGAGCTGGGCCACCATGAACACCCTGGTGCAAGTTCGCTTAGCTCGAGTCTAGACCCACGCATGCATAGCAACACACTTTGATTTTCGGCCTCGCTGTCCAAAAGGGTTAACTCGGGGTGCTATGTTTGATCCAACTGGATGCATTATATATTAGTCTACCGCTCTCTAGACTAGCAAGGTAATACTATTCCACCACAACAAATCACATGGGCCACACGAACCTCGCATCTCAACGGCCAGGGTCATAGTTGTTACAGCGCTTAAGGCGTGCGGCGGTCGCCCGGATCTTTTTACCTTTTAAGCGCTTAAGGCGCGCGGCGAGGCAACGCCATAAACTCATAAGTATGTCGAATAAAAGCAAATAAATTACCACTCTTATGGCCCAGTTCAAATCCAGTGCTGTATTTTTCATTTAGGAATTATAAATGCCCAACCTAAAAGCCCAGTCGCGGCCCAACCATCCTTAACCCTAAGACCAAGCTGCCTCCACTCCATCCAACGCTGCCTCCATCTCCATCCATCCAGCGCCGCCTCTCTCTTCACTGCTTCGGCGACGCCTCCATCCCCATCCAGCACCGCCTCTCTTCTCCACTGCATCGGCGCCGCCTCCATCTCCCCTGCTCTAGCGGCGGCTAGAGGTGGCATGCGGTGGAGCATGGCGGCCGGCGGCGGAGCACGCCCTTGCTCCAGATCTAGGAGGAAATCAGCGGCGGCGGCGGAGCACAGCGGCCAGCGATGGCGCACACTAACTGGTCGATGCCTCTGCCCCTTTCTCCTAAGTACAAGACGATTTGGGGTTTTGGGCTCTAGATCTAGGGTTTTCACTGTGGATTCTCTCTTCCTCCATGTCTATGGCGCCCGCCTCACCTCTCATGGCATCCAAGAGGACGCCCTAGACGCCATACCCGACGCCTTAAGGACGCCATAGGCTTAATTTGTAAGGCGTCTGATGAGGCATCCAGGCAAAACCTCTTTACCGATTAAGCGACGCCTTAACAACCATGGCCAGGGTATTACACACCATCACCCTATGGGCACAGTGCCAACCTCCTTCACCATTCTCTCCTTGCTCCATGAACTGGGAAGGGGGAGAGCCCATGCTCGGGAACCAGCAATTGCAGAAGCTTAGCCAGCACAATGGTGTTTGGATTCGGCAGGATTCCCATCCAGACATCATGCATATATATAAAGCATAAAGTGCAATATTTTTAACTCCTACTTGAACTAACTGAGGATAAAAATATCAGAGGATTTGGATGAAAGCTGTACGGCATACCTTTGTTTCAAAGAGAACAAATATCGGTCATGACATTCTTGATGTACAGCATGTCCACAAGAAGAGATGTGGATACCATCACAATCAGCAGGACTAAATCTGTTTCTTGTTGTTACTGAAGCAGACGATTTAGAGGCTACATCGTAGAGAGAATGGCGGTGTTTTGCTGAAAGACAAGTAATATATGTTCCAAGCACAGAAAATTTGGGGCTTCTGGTTTTTTTTGAACCAACTGAGAAATTTGTAGACAATGTCTGCTCACCGTCTTGAATGTGTGAATTGTTGGATCCAGGCAGATCATTTACAATAGACTCGTATATGTCAGCCTCAATTGTCTCAAGAGAGATAGTGTCATCTGCATTGCTGATAGCATGTCCACTTGGGAAAGATGCTATATATCTGATCAGTGGATGTTGCTCATTTGAGAAATCAAGAAATGCATCAACTTCCATGGTGTCTAAATCAAAAGGATTCACTATTGTATTCCGGACAAGTTCCTCTGAATTCAATGAGCCAGCACCTGAGGATTCAGTTGATTCTGACCTTCCAATGGACCCAGATGTCTTGTTTGATTGAGGATTTTCCCAGGATGGATTGCCCATCTCAACAAAAGATGCAAGCCGAGATTTCTGGATTATAGAACATAAAAGTATGCTTAAACTACATCACCAACATACAATGCATGCTAACAGATTCTTAGTTAGCCGTACTGGCATACATTTTGTTAATAGATCAGAAAAATGTTGTTCTAAGTTATCAAAATGCTTTGTTCATTATCAAAATGTAACAGAAAGCAATCACTGCTCCATGTAGCTATGAAACATCATTGCATAAAACAAGCCATAGTCAAGTCAAGGATTATATTTACCTGAAGAAGAATCAGATAGCATAGTGGACTTTTGGAATCCGAATCCCGGCATAGAGAGCAAACTGGTAACGACTCCTCAGATGCAACACCAGTTGAACGGGACACATCAGATTCAGACATTGGAGCATCGTGCCCTTCATTTCTTGACGACCTCATACTTTCAGCAAATTTTGACTGCTCTGCCCTCATTTTTGCCTATGACATACACAGTCAGAAAAGAAACTAATTTCAACAAGTAACTTGGGCATCTCCAACAATTGCCCCATCCCTATTAATTGCACCATTCCTATTCACTTTTCCCTCTCTATATTCACTATCGACCTCCCTAGCAGTGTGCAAACTTCACTACTAGAGTGATGGGGCATGTCCATTTGGGGCGACCACTGGAGATACCCCGCAGGCCCCTAGGAAGGTTAAACTGTAGATTGATTTAACAAAGCCCAAAAAATAAATTTAACATCCAAAGGACACTGCATGGCTAGAGTTTCTTTAAAAAAATTGATTTAGTCCTCCAGGATTTGTGATCCCATCCAACAAGATGTTATATTTCACTAAAGCTGTAAATCATTTCAGATGGCTTAAGAACATCTATAAGAATTATGTGAACCTAAAGTCAACTCTTACCATAATCGCAGCTTGGCGTTGACGCGCTTTTGCCTTCTTCTCTATTAAATCTGAAGATCCTAAACTTTGTGTGGCACTGGTATGATCTGGACTGAACGGGACTATATGTGGCGCCATTTGTCTTAATGCAGACATGCACTCCTTACTCAACTTGGCAAATCTCTTTAACAAGCTCTCGATTAGAGATGAAATGTTGCAGTACTTTGATCCAGAAAAGGTGATATCACTCTCTTCCTTGTGTTTATGCATTAATGAAACAAGCAAGGTTAGCATGCTTGCATTCCTTGCTTTCCCAGATTCTGGGGCAACTAGTTCAGTTGAGTAGGTCAATATGGGAAAAGCCTCTTCTGCATATGATGACAACACAACCCATGATTCATCGTCATGCTGAACTATATCCATGCCATGTTGGTTGGCGTACATTTGACTCTCTGATTCACATATGTCAAGTGCTAACCAAAGTAGGTGCAAACCCGTCACAAGAACATTGTCAGGGGCTCGTGATACAGATGACATGTCGCCGTAAACAGCATAAAAGAGAACAGCACGGATAATTTGAAGGACAGCTCTGGAGGTTGCTATTTTAAAAATGTTATGCAAGGGGCTAAAAACACGAGTCCATTGAGGTAGCTGAGCATTGAGAGCCGAAATTTTGCAAAAGCGGTAATATCTCTCCTCGGCAAGTTGTAACTCCCTGGAATTCCAGCGGGGGTGATACAAATCCAATTCCTTCCAGAATGCTTTGCGAAGCACATACTTACCCTGTGAAAGCATTTGTGTTAATCATTCATTGATAGAGAAAAATGATTCCAGAAGTGTACAAGATTATTTGAAGGATTAAAACCTGCTTCATGCCAGATGGATTAGAATAAACTGCAAGTGAATCCAGAACATTTTGAAGTTGGTCACTCGACGAAAGATCACGTGGAAGGGACTTCACAATCTGGCTATGGGTGGCATCACCAACAGACAACTTATAAATCAATTCTCTCTTCAAGTTATCTGCTGTGGAAAGCCCACAAAATCTGCGTTCTTTGACTAGTTGTATAAGAAAAGTTAGCATTTCTTGCATCAGAACCGACTCATACCTGAAATTGGCATGCTGTGAGAACCTAATCTTACACAAGAAATTTATTTCACATTTGGTAAGAAGTTCAGGTAAATTATTGTTGTTCTTGGTAGTTCAAGAAAATTGTGAGAAGAAAATGCACAAGCAGCAGCTAAGCAAGAAAGGAAGAGATATTTCCTTAACAGCTGTTTGTGTGCTCATTTGACTAACAGAAAAAGAACTGTTGACATGTTTACCAAGATGAGTGCTTTCCTTAAGGCCTTGTTTGTTTCAGCTTAAATTAAATAAATTAAGTTAAATGAAAATTTGTTATTTTTGTACAAGCCAAATGATGTAATACTTTGTAGTCATTTTTGTGGGGTTTTAAATAGTTCTTCTTAGGGTTCGTAAAATATTTTTTTCATAATTTTTTGAACTCTTTAAGAAGTCTTTCGACGAGTCACATTTTTTTCAGATTAAAGTTTTCAGCGACTTTCAGCTCAAACAAACAAGGCCTAAAGCAAAAAAACACAAACACATGAAGATGGCTGTGATTTTACTTAGCCATAATGGCATAAAATAGATTGACGAAGAGAAATCTGTCCACAGAGCATAGTGAGAAAACGAGGAGCATAATTGCAGAAAAAGCACAGCAATGAAGGCAGCGTGAAAGAAAAGAAACCTTTGCTTAGTACAGACAAGAGATCTTTACTAGTTTGCTTGGTACATAAAGCGATGCAATAAACCCACAAAGCAGGTTGATATTTTGCCATATCATCAGTGTTCGAGAAATTGACTTTAGGCATGAATCGCCGTCGAGACGCTAGACTCCCCTTTCCCACCAGGATTTCATTAAAATTGGTGCTGAGATGCTAGGCCCCCATTGCCCACCAGGATTTAATCAAAAATCAGATGCCTAGGCGGCCCACCCGCCTAGCTGGCCAAAGGCAGTCCAAGTCAGACGAGGCAAGATCACTCTCAGCAGGTCTTGGCAGTGCAGCGGCAAGTAGACGGCGACTCAGTACCCAACTTGGGAGAGGAGGAAAAGAGGAGTTAAAAGAAAGGGCTCACCGATCACCCTATCTCTGCCTCCGCTGTGTCGGGTTAGGCTTTAGGAACATGGGCTTCAGGAGTGACGTAAGGGCACCGCAACCACCGGCTCTGGACACCACCGACCCAGAATCGTTATCAATCCCAAGACCTCATCGCTAATCGCCGTGCACAGGTATGTCGCTCTGACTCACCGCCTCCCTCTGTTCCACGCCCTCGACGGATGCAGCCACAAAGCTTGGATCTGGCCACAGCTGCCACTGATTTGTCCCAATGGCTGCCGCCTTGAAGCTTCCATCTGGCCATACCCGACCAGTGCTGCAACCACCCCCCGATGACCCCACCATGATGCTTGGATCTAGCCCGCTGGCAGCCACCAGTAACCCCTTCTTCTGCTCTCCCTGCTCCATGCCTCTGCTTTGCCACCGCCTCTTCTCTGCTCCATGCCTCTGTTCTCTCCCGTCTAGCCTCTGTTGTATGCTATGCTCCCCTCCTGTCTCTGTTGTCTGCTATGCTCTCAGCTCTCTGCTGCTGGCCCATTGCCATCTAATGCTGCTGCAACGCTGCTACTGATTGGTTTATGTAGTACACCTGGCTGCCCTCTAATGCTGCTTCTAATTGGTGTTATGTAGCATGTGCTACTAGAAGTAACTAACGAAAACAGTACACCATTAGTGAATTAGTGATGTACTTGTATACATGTATGCAATGCTACTCTAGAATAGGCCTCCAAGTATGGACTTTCTTCCTATAAATATCAAATATAAGCAAGACTGTGTTCTGTCCTCTACTCAAGCCAACCGCCTAGTTCCAATTAATCCCTGATTAATCCATCTAGGCGATAGGCTTAGCTCGCGGACTGACTAGCACCTAGCGCCCTCTTGAACATTGCATATCGCGTTAAACATTTTGGAACTTACTCATTATGTTCCGCGAGATTCAAAGATGTATAATTGGACAAACCAAATCTCTCTTGAATGGCCCTCACAAACAACTCTGGAGAAGACAGTGCAGCACAGCATTGAAGCAGAAACAAATCTGACTCCAAACCCTGTTCAAGCCTGGAAAGAGGAGTAACAAGATAAAATCAGGCTTATCAGTTCAATAGCAACTTCACTTAAAGGTCACCAAGAAATTACCATTGCACAGAACGGTAACATTCAACGCTCAGTATAGCTGCATCACCATTCTTACGCCACATTTCAGCGCGCACTTGTGCACAAAACACTCTCACTCTTAATGGATGCTCCATCACAATTGAAGCAAAACCATAGGGCTCACAGCCTCTAAGTGCCTGAGAAAAGAATTCATTGGACTGCGGAACTGAACATTCCTCTAGCTTAGTATCCTCTCCAAAACATTTCTTCATTGCATTACGCAGCAGTGAAGAAAGCATACGGTGTAAAGGGATATGAAAAGATGTCTCTTGTGAACTAACATCAAAAACAACACGAGGCCATCCTATTGTGTTGAGTATACCAAGCTCCTCAATTCTTGAATCTGGACGAACATACAAAAGGCTGCCGTCAGTTAGGGTATAACAAAGGGCAACCTCAGAGTGCAATTGTCTGTCGGCTGAGACGCTACTTTCAAGCATCTTTCCTTTGCCTGTCATGTTAGTAACCTGATGCGTCTCTCCTTGATCAATCTGCATCATGCTGTCTGCCTCTGGAACAAAAGAACTAAATTCCTGTGGATAATCTGCGAAGTCATCTGATTTAGACCTTTCATTTACCTTGATACCCACCTCACCAACTTTTGTATTAGATCTGTCCTTGTTAGAAGTCAAAGTATCCTCGAGCAAAGCAATAAAGTTGTGAGAATCACTGCTACAAGCATCCAGGGAGGACAATTTGCTCCTCAGAGCTATATCAGGTTCCAGCCAGCTTTCAATAGCTTTCAGGCACTGGAGAATTAACCAGGCAGCAGGTGATGGCAATCCAATGCTCGAAGAACTGTCTCTTCTACTTAAATTGTACATTGAGTTCTCCTGAGAGACCCTTCCCACTTTTGCATGCCGTTGATTCTCAACACTTTCCATGCCTCTTATTGCAGTGCAACAAACAGTAACATCAGTTGATTCTTGTTGCTCAGAAGGAGAAAATGCTCCCCTCATCAGTAGTTTCTGCACAATTCCAAGCAAATGATCCAGCGTGAAAGGTGCAGTCAGATTCTCATTGTCATCTTCAGCATGAATACTCGTCACTCTCTTCTGAGGATCCATTCCTTGCACAAGTGACAACAGCTTAATCCATGACCTTGTTAGATCAGGCCTCTCATAAGCAACATATTTAGAAACCTCCTCATGACTCAGAACATAGCGCGTATCTTCCAATAATCTAATTGTACCATCATATAGATTTGCCCATTTGCTTGTCTGCAAATAATGAAGGAAAGATTCCCAGTGACCATATGAAATCTCCATTACACTATATGAAACCATAAAAAACTTCATAAAGTGTCTATCAGTTTGTTATATCTATCAATCCTTCTGAGATCAATGAGCATAATACATTGATACAGATTTAACAGAAAACTGTAAGGGTATTGTTCTGAATTGTCTATTGGTCATCCATTCGCGTTCCAAGTGATGCTACTTGTCTTTCTATTTACTATGCATAACTTAAGATATTATAGGCACGCTAATGTCTGGTAGAAAATCAACAAACTCACGTTTTTCATGCCATTATATTAATATGCAAGACATGCAGCAAACATAGAATGCACCAACAGATTGACCATTGTAATCATTATACTCAAAAGGCAGCATCATCAGTACACAGTAACTTAGCCAGCATAAGCATTTTGAGGCATAGAAGGAAGAAATCAAGCATACCTGTAAACGACCATCCTCACCAATGCAAGAAAGAAATAGTTCTGTCAAGCACCCAAGGAGAACTCCCAACAAATTTACATCACGCACAAGCCTTGGAGTCAGCGTAGGCACAGTAAATATTTGCACGGAAAAAGTTGATATCAATGAATAATCCTCCAGCAACGAATCATTGCACCCTTTAATAATTTCACCAAACATAACAGGATAGTGGTGTATAAAAACTTTGGCAAACTCATACTTGAAAGCTGGTTCACTGATAAGCTTCAATAGCAACTCATGCAATTTTTTCACGACCTTCTTGTCTAGCAACCTTTCCGTTCTTATCAGTGCATCTAGCATATCTGAGCACTCACGGATCCTTTGGGACACAAAACTAAGAAGGCTTTCACTACACGTGCAGAACACAAGCAGCATGTTAGCAACAGAAGTCGTCAACTCTTCAGCAACCTTCTTGCGCAAGCTACCACCATCATCCTTTGCACATGGTGGACCTTCCACCAGGCATATCCTCTCCTTCCAAAACTGCAAGAGCGCATCTAGCACAGGTCCAACAGAGTTTGCAAGCTCCTCGGGAAGAGGCTTAATCTGCTCAGCCCCCCTGTGCCTTGAGCAGAACCCTTCACGTTTCCAAGCAGTAGCATCCCCACAGTCACAACATCCACCACCTGTATACATGATGGAGTAATCATGATTCTTATGATTACCATTCTGGAAGCATGGGACACAAATTGCACATGTGGAATCATTCTCGCAGGTCCGGCAGCGGTAAGCAAGATCGTTATGCCCCCATACAGACCCACAGACACCACGCTCTCCTGCAGAGCTCCGCTCCAGGTCATCAAGCATTGCTTCTGGCTCATTGTTGAACATCAACCACTGCAACCAAGTTAAGCTCTCGCTATATGCATTGCTACTGCTGCTGTTAGAGGCCTTCCGGACCTCCAATATATCAGCACCTGCTGATAAGATGAGCGCTGTGATATCAGGAATCTGCTCCTTGTGCTCCACCAGGTACGGGAGTAAGCCTTCCTGGTGCTCTTGCAGCAGTTCTTCCGGAACTCCATAGTGAATCAGCTTCTGCAGGGAGACGGCAATGCCGGTACATCAGCAGAATTCACAGATTTTGTTATTGCTTCTACAAGACCAACTGAATAGTTGAAATTCCCTAAAGTAAATCCCCAATATGTGTTTCTGTTTTATCCCAGGCTCCCAGCCAACTAACACGGCCAATGCTCAATGCTGAAGAAATCTCTCAATTCACAACTTGAGAAATCGACAACAAAAAAAAGACTGCATTTCCCCCAAAAGTCCATTACAGATAGGATGAGAAAAAAAACACCAAGGTGGCATCCCCAATTCAACAAACAAGTCGCGAAATCTGGTTAGAAAAATCGTTCCGACCACAACATTTCGCAAATTCCGCGCCTACTAGCCTCCCGGTAACAATTTCACCATAGTGTTCGCAATTCCACAGTTTCGAAGCCCGCAAGCTCCACCAACCAATGGGAACATCTCCCCCGTACTATGAAATCCCCATCGCTCCCAAAGGCCAAAGCCAATCAGTCAGCGAGGAAAGCAAAGCCAAAAAAAAAAAAAAAAAAAAAAAAACAGCAGCGGCAACCACCGCGGGGCCGCAGCCAGTAACGGGTGCTGATGGGAGAGGCGAGACGCACCTGCTCGATACGCTCCTGCGGCGACATCTCCGGCGGCGCAGCGGCGGCAGCGTCCATGCCGGCCATGGCCCGCAGCCAGTGGGTGCAGCTCCAGTGGCCCGATCGCCCGCCCCCGCGCCCCAGCCTCACCGAATCGAACCACCAACTAAAAAAACCCTCCCAAATCACACCCCCAAAAAAAAATGGAAATTCACACCCCGAGCAGAGGCGAGAGAGATCCCTCGCCGAATCCCGCGAAACCTCGATCGACCGCGGCCACTCCTGCCCCCAACCCCCCAGCGCAGAGCAGCGCGTCTCCCTATGGCTTTCGGGGAGCGAAGCGAGACGCGAGCACGGGACGAGGCGAGAGGGGGGGGAGAAAACCTCGAGCCCTAGCGCGAGCGCGACGCGGGTGGTTTTATAGCTCTTGCGAAGGCTGGGGAGCGTGGGCGTGGCGGGGGAGAAGCCGAGAAGGGAAGGGGAGGAAGGCTCGAGACGACGACGATTCGTGATGGGGAGGGATGGCCTGATGCGTGGTGGACTCGCGATGCGTCGCACACTCGCACGGTGGGGGGAGAGGTGCCGTGCCGCGCTGCGGGTGGGCCCGGTCCAGGCGTCCACGGCCCACCCGGGTACGGTGCCTCACCGTCGACGGCGGTTATTACTTGAATAGTCTTATCAAGAAGGGGATGGTTGGAGAGCATATCCGCAGAAACTCTAAGGCTGTCTCCAACAGCACACCCTAAAGCATCCTCTACCCCAAAATTTTGGGGATAGATTCTTCCCCTATGTGATTCAACAGCTCTCCCTATACCATTCCCTAAAATAGAGTTTTTCTCTCCATTCCCTTATATATAGGGGTTCTCTCTCCTCCCCCTATACAATTCTCTATATAGGGGACACTGTTGGAGATGAGAAAAATATAGGGAGTGGATTTTGTTTAAGGGAGCCTGTAAATGAGGCTATAGGGGATCAAATTTAGGGATTACTGTTGGAGACAGCCTAA
>SPJY01014171.1:200891-267543 GCA_005191435.1 Raddia distichophylla
CCGGCGACCGGCCCGGCCGCCATCTCCCCCCACCCCCGGCTCCGGCGGCACCGCCGCCGCCCTCACAACCCCGACCAACCGCCGGGCCTCCACCTCCCCCCAGCCCTTAATCTATAGCCGTGGAGCACAAAAATCCCCCCACCCCCAAACCCTAACCCGAACCGGCAGGCGGTGAGGTCGACGGCGGCGAGCTCAACGACGGCGACGGCGACCGTGAGGTAGGCCCCCTCCTCCCTCCTCCTTCCCCCTCTCTCCACCTTCCTCCCCCTTCTTCCTCCTCTGCCTGCGTGTTTTTTATTTGAAAATTTGGTTTAATCGATGTGAAAGAAAAAATCGCCTGCAACATTACTAGATTGCAGGCGCCTGCGATCTAGCAAAATCGATTATTTATTGCACGTCCTATATATCATTCTAAAAGCACGTATTTTATATTTCATATGTACTTCTACTCTAATGGAACGGTGCACGTAATCCGTATGGATAAAACACTGGTGAAATAGCATATGACATACGAAGCACTCATAGAATATCATACAGAAACACATATACCGTTCGAACGATACACCATCCATTAGTAATCTTATGACAAGAAGCAGCTAATCCAACACAACTTTTTGCCCTTGCCGCATTTTTAGTCCATAAATTGTTAAACCAAGTTAATTTGGCGCTTGGGGTAACACCCCGGTTCCTCGAGAACCCAGAATGCTACTAACTTTCCAAAATCTATAAAATTTCGACAGCATTTTCCCTGTTTATATTGCCATCCACGATAGACAATTTATATCAGAATAATATGTAACCATTTCCATCGGCCACTAACCATAAAAGGAAATACAAAACTATACCTTTCAATTATACAAGACGCTCACCTACTAAATAAAATTTATAGAAGGATCAAGTTAACTAATTTTGATGTGATAGGTAGTAAGTGATCATATCAATGTGCTACTTTCCCACGCCCTATTCATGATTGTGTCGTCTGTTACCTAAAAACCAAATAAAAAGTAAGAGTGAGTATCGGAGAATACTCAGCAAAACATATGTATAAACACAAAGAACGACAAAACATCATTCATACATTCGTACTCAAAATAACCTCCAATCCAAAACTCCAAACAATTCACTTTCCATCCATTCAATGCGATGCAATGCAATGCACATGCGTCTGTACTATGAGCTTATACCGGTATAGCTAGGTGCGCCCCATCGATGCCACATCTTGCCCGTCCTTTTCAAGCGGGGAACAATTACTCCACTCCCGTGGAGCGCCAACCAAGTAGGACTTTAAAGCACTCTATACTAATCACTTTTGACTTTCTCACCGATCTCACCGAACTAGTTAAAAGTGACTTTCTCACCGACCTGACATATGCACATGATGCAAAATGCTCTTCTTTCATACAGCCATCACATACTTCCATCATTTAACAATAAATATGTAAATACTCAATTTAACCATTAACTAACCACTAAACTACTCATCCACAAATCAAGATCAGGAACATAGCACAATCTCAACAAAGCTCTATGCAACCACCAGCTATCTGTTTAACATATACTTGCCTTTAATCGTGAGGATCCGGATGAAGTGTAGATTGACACCGATCCACTCCATTACCTAGCAAAGTGCCAAGTCTCAATAAAATACTCATTCAAAAGCACAATAAAGAAAACCCCGTTTCACCCACTCTCATCTCTCTTTCGCCCAAAGCTCAAATAACAAAATCTAAGGCCAACACTATATGAAAACCTATGATTACACTTTCTAGACAGCATTACTAAAATCGATGTATCTCCCAAACCGCTTGTCTGATTTCAGCGTTCTTGTACTAAAAACAATGCTAAGACATAGATGCACAATTTATTTTATAAGACCAAATCCTGAATCGGATTCTAAATAGACCAAAACCTAATCTGAACCGGCTGCATATAAAACCGATATACTAAAACTTCACATCCTACAACTATACCTCGTTAATCTACAAAAATTTAACCTTTGATTAGGAGAAATTCCATGGGAACATATATAATTTGTGTATTCAAAGCAGAAATTGACGGAAAAATTTAAAACAAAGGCAAACCTTAGGTTTCCCTCACCTTCTTCCTTCTCTCTTCCCTCCCTTCCTCTTCTCCCTTACTCACTTGGCCGGCGGTCAGAGGGCAACATCGGTGGCATCCAGAGGCACGGCGATGATGTCTATTGAATAGAGGCGACACAAACACGGCGACAGTGGCGACTGGCGCGGGCACGACGGCTCCACCGGGCACAAGCAGCGGCGGCGGCGGCTTGGGGCGACGGCGCCAACGCCGGCTGGTCAGGGCGGCGGCGCCTCGCTGTGAGCAACCGCACGAGGGCAACGCCCTAGCCTAGCAAAGTGACGGTTAGGACAGGGAGGCTCTCGTGTCTCCCTTTTAAGCCCAAGGATGGGGCAGGCTCCAAGGCCCAAAAATGGGATATCACACTTGGATTACCAAAATCTGACTAAGTCGTTCTCTTAATATGTCAAGTGGCGTTTTATGGTTGTTTTCACTAGGGTGGCATGATGGTACTACATATGACGATGGATTTGAGTGGCATGTCATTACATGTGAATGAATATCTTGATCCATCTATTATTCTTTCATCTCCATATGGACGCCATGTAAACTAGAATTGTTATCGTGCTAACTAGCCAAGGGACTAACTTAGCCTACTTTTAATAGTTTGAAAACCAAATTACGCTATGTTGGGGTTTAAAGTTCAAAATGGGATGAGGGTAAAAGCTTAGGTACCAAAAAGTTATTTTATTCCTTTTTGTTTCTTGTATACTCGAAAGATTCTTAAGATTGTTAAAGCCTAAAAAAAAGGTTGATCAATGTAAGAAAAATTACAATCGGATCAATGCCAGAATGGGTCTCAGGACTCGCAACTAGAAAAACACCTACAGGGATGTTGTTTACAACATATTACCCGTGTCTTATCTAAATATCTCTCTCGAGCTTCCCGTGCTCAATTCATTTGTTTTAAAAAAAAACTTGAAGAATCACATTTGGGATTAAAAAAGTTTCAAAAACGAGATAAAGAAATCTAGATAAATAACATAAGTCGTAAAAGCCGCCCCGCGACGATAAATCCAACATATGTTGTCACCCAACGGAAGGGTTCCTTTACAGTACAGGGGATGCAGGTGATTTCAACAAAGGGCTTGCCTCCTCGTGGGTGTGGTTTACACGGTTGACAAATCTATTCTATATACCTATATACAACGTGCGAGCAATGCGTTCGTGCGTTCAACACGTGTCCTCCTGCTACAGTTCCAAGTGCCACGGCCGTCCGATCGCAAGCGATGGTGAGATCTGACCGTCCATTCTTTCTTTATATATAAAACGATTTTATTCGCAAAGAAACGAGCAAGGCGGGATGATTGCTCACTTGGGCCTTGTTTGTTTCAGATTAAATTAAATTAAATTAAATTTTGTTATTTTTGTATAAGCCAAATGATGTAATGTTTTGTAGTCGAAAAAGGTTTAAAAGTTGTTACATTAAATAGAGTGTCTGATAACGAAGGAATCTTTTATAATGCAGTGTAAAGTGTGAAGGAAAATTACAGTGAAACTCTAAATTTGCAGCATAGCTACTATGTTTGCTCTAAAAGCACGTATCTTATATAACATACTCTATTGCGTATTTCATATGTACTTCTACTCTAATGGAACGGCGCACGTAATTCGTATGAATAAAACATGGATGAAATAGCATATGACATGAAACACTCATAGAACATCATACGGAAACACATATACCGTTCAAACGATATACCATCCATTAGTAATCCTGTAACAAGAAGCAGCTAATCCAACACAACTTTTGGCCCTCGCCACATTTTTAGTTCATAAATTTTTAAACCAGGTTAATCTGGCACTTGGTGTAACACCCCGGTTCCTCGAGAACCCAGAATGCTACTAACTCCCCAAAATCTATAAAATTCGATAGCATTTCCCCTGTTTATATTGCCATCCACGACAGACAATTTATATCAGAAGAATATATAACCATTTTCCATCGGCCACTAACCATACAAGAAAATACAAAAATTATAACTTCCAATTATACAAGACGCTCAACTACTAAACAAATTTCATAGAAGGATCAAGTTAACTAATTTTGATGTGAGAGGTAGTGAGTGGTCATATCAATGTGCTACTTTCCCACGTCACATGCATGATTGTGCCGTCTGTTACCTAAAAACCAAATAAAAAGCAAGAGTGAGTATCGGAGAATACTCAACAAAGCATATGTATAAACAGAGAGAACGGCAAAACATCATTCATACATCCGTACTCAAAATAACATCCGATCCAAAACTCCAAACAATTCACTTTTCATCCATTTGATGCGATGCGATGCGATGCGATGCAATGCAATACACATGCGTTTGTAAGCTAGGTGCGCACACGTCGATGCCACACCTTGCCCGTCCTTTTCAGGCGGGGGACCAATTACTCCATTCCCGTGGAGCGCCTTCCAAGTAGGACTTCAGAGCACTCCAGACTGATCACTTTTAACTTTCTCACCGAACTAGTCAAAAGTGACTTTCTCACCGACCTAGCTTATATGCACATGATGCAAAATGCTCTTCTTTCATACAGTCATCACATACTTCCGTCATATAACAATAAATATCCAAATACTCAATTTAATCATCAACTAGCCACTAAACTACTCATCCACAAATCAAGACAAGAACATAACACGATCTCAACAAAGCTCAATGCAACCAACAGCTATTTGTTTAATATATACTTGCCTTTATCGCGAGGATCCAGATGAAGTGTAGATTGACACCAATCCACTCCAACACCTAGCAATGTGTCAAGTATCAATACAATACTCATTCAAGAGCGCAATAAAGAAACTTTTGGCCCTCGCCACATTTTTAGTTCATAAATTTTTAAACAAGGTTAATTTGGCACTTGGTGTAACACCCCGGTTCCTCGAGAACCCAGAATGCTACTAACTCCCCAAAATCTATAAAATTCGATAGCATTTCCCCTGTTTATATTGCCATCCACGACAGACAATTTATATCAGAAGAATATATAACCATTTTTCATCGGCCACTAACCATAAAAGAAAATACAAAAATTATCACTTCCAATTATACAAGACGCTCAACTACTAAATAAATTTCATAGAAGGATAAAGTTAACTAATTTTGATGTGAGAGGTAGTGAGTGATCATATCAATGTGCTACTTTCCGACGTCACATGCATGATTGTGCCGTCTGTTACCTAAAAACCAAAAAAAAAGCAAGAGTGAGTATCGAAGAATACTCAGCAAAGCATATGCATAAACAGAGAGAACAATAAGACATCATTCATACATCCGTACTCAAAATAACCTCCGATCCAAAACTCCAAACAATTCACTCGATGCGATGCACATGCGTCTGTACTATGAGCTTATACCGGTATAGCTAGGTGCGCACACGTCGATGCCACACCTTTTGACTACACTCCCATGGAGCGCCTACCAAGTAGGACTTCAGAGCACTCCGGACTGGTCACTTTTGACTTTCTCATCAACCTCACCGGACCAGTCAAAAGTGACTTTCTCACCGACCTAGCTTATATGCACATGATGCAAAATGCTTTTATTTCATACAGCCATCACATACTTCCATCATACTAGAAGGGCACCCCGGCATTCGCACGGGCTGGTCGGCTCAAGCGGCCTAGCCCAAAAGGAAAAATGAGAGAGAGAGAGAGGAGGTAGGAGAGAGAAACTGAGAGAGAGGAAAGCAGGCGGAGAGAGAGAGAAAGCGAGGAGGAAAAGGAGAGAGGAAGGAGGCGGCGCGGCGATAGGCGGCGGCTCTCCGGCGGCGGGGCGACGGCAGCGGCGCCGGGGCAGCGCAGCAACACGGCGGCACTGCGGCGGAACAGACGGCTCCGACGACCCGGCGACGACGGCGGCGGGGACGGGCGGCGGCGGCGGCGGCAGGTGGGAGGTGGAGAGGAGGAGGCGGCGCGGTGGAGGCGGGGCGGGGAGGAGGATTTGATTAACTCTTTCAGTTTGACCATCGGTCTGGGGATGAAAAGCAGTACTGAAATTCTGACGGGTTCCAAGCGACTCATGGAGGTGAACTGGGTACCTCGGTCAGAGACAATCTTCTTTGGCACCCCCGGGGGCGGCGCGAGGAGGAGGAGGCGGCGCGGTGGAGGCAGCGTGGGGAGGAAGAGGCCGGAGACGGAGACTGTTGGGAAGATGGGCTTGAGCCAACTGAACGGTCAGGATTGAAGAACTGTGCTATGAATAGTACAATAGTAGAAGCAGGACGTGGCGTGCTGGGAGGAGGGATCCGTACCTCTCCGCTTTTAAAGATAAGGATTGATTACAATAAATATCCAAATACTAAATTTAATCATCAACTAGCCACTAAACTACTCATCCACAAATCAAGATCAGGAACATAACACGATCTCAATAAAGCTCAATGTAACCAACAGCTATCTGTTTAACATATACTTGCCTTTAATCGCGAGGATTCGGATGATGTGTAGATTGACACCGATCCACTCTAACACCTAGCAAAGTGTCAAGTCTCAATACAATACTCATTCAAGAGCGCAATAAAGAAACTCCGTTTCACCCACTCTCATCTCTCTTTCGCCCAAAGCTCGAATAACAAAATCTAGGCCCAACACTCTACGAAAACCTACGATTACAATTTCTGGATAGCATTATTAAAATCGACGTATCTCCCAAACCACTTGTCCGATTTCAGCGTTCTTGTACTCGAAACGAAGCTAAGACATAGACGCACAATTTCTTTTATAAGACCAAATCCTGAATCGGATCCTAAATAGACCAAAATCTCATATGAACCTGCTGCATATAAAACCGATCTACTAAAACTTCACATCCTACAACTATACCTTGATAATCTACAAAAATTTAAACTTTGATTAGGAGAAATTCCATGGAACATATATAATTCATGTATTGAAAACAAAAATTGACGGAGAAATTAAAAACAAAGGCAAACCCTAGGCTTCCCTTACCTTCTTCCTTCTCTCTTCCCTCCCTACCCCTTCTCTCTTACTCTCTTGGCCGGCGGTCACAGGGAAACATTGGTGGCGTCCAGAGGCACGGCGACGATGTCCATTGGACAGAGGCGACATGAACACGGCGATGGCGGCTGGTGCAGGCACGACGGTGCCACCGGGCACAAGCAGCGGCGACGACGCCGGTTGGTCAGGGCGGCGGTGCCTCGTGGGAGCAACCTCACGAGGGCAACGCCCAGGCCTAGCAAAGTGACGGCTAGGACAGGGAGGCTCTCCTGTGGGCTTGGAAATGGGAACCTGGGGCTGGACCGGTACGCAGTTATATCTAGTGGCATTGGCGGGTAATTTCGCCACAACTACAGGTGTAACTACAAAGGCAAAAAGGGCTTAAATGAGAGAGGCGGAAAAATCGAAGGACCTGGGCGGAAATATCCGTGGGAGGAGAAGCACTAACCAGGGGCCGTTTCGCGAATGGACGGGGACCCGAGCAGAAATCCGCGAACTCCGGGGGTTTTTCTGCAAACCGGTCCCCCCGGGAAGGCTCGAATCGGGCGGCTGGGACGCGAGACACGCGGCGCAATCGGACGGCCGAGGAATTCCTAGCGACGTGGCCATCACGGGGAAGCAGGAGCGCTACGCGCTATATAGAGCGTAGCAAATATATAAGCTCGTTACATGGTGAGCGGGTGTGGGTTTTTTTTTTTTTGGCGAAATGGCAAGACAGGGGACGCAGCCACGCAGGTGCTTTGAACAAAAGCCCGTGTGGCCGTGTGTGGGTGTGGTCTGCACTGCACGGTGGACAAAACTTATCTGCACGCAGCGCCGCGTCGTCGGGGAGCTTTCTTTGGCATCATCGCCGCCCTTTCGGCCGCTAGCTATGCGCACGCACGCACGCACGCACGCACGCTTGGATGGAGAACACGGGGAGCTTCTTCGCTGCCCCCCCGGCGCGCGCTGAAAACTGCTGCTACTGTATACCTGACCTGACCTGACGCCGGAGGGCGCCACGCGCGAGCGGCATGAGTTGACAAAGGAAGAAAGCTTCTAGTTCTAGGGACGGTGTGCTGTTAGTTCCTATCAGGAGCTGGCTGTGGCTGTGGCTGGTCTTGGATCTCCTCTCGTTTCTACTTTCTACCACCGCCCTGTCTCCCAACACCATGTGGCTCATTGTGGAATGATCCTGTGTTAGGTGGTACCTGTGGCCACCGATCGATCGGCACGTGCACGTGCACGATAGCAACCATGTATGCACAGCTCTTGTGCTAGTATTTGTAATCGGAGGCACTTGAGTATACACTTATATAACTTGATTTACGGTTTATGGCTTGTAGTCCTTGTCTACTGTCGCTTCTTCGAGGCTAACGCTTTTTTTTTAAATCCGTCCAGACCAAGTGCTCTCCCTTTCTAGAACTTTACAACTCCAGGAATCAACTCTAGTCATTCTAAAACCATGTCTAGCTTGCACGTACTCTTTTGTGTCTTGGTTCTGTGCCTTACGCAAGAGCTGTGAGAAGCCATGGGCTCCCCTTTCGTTCTGTGTTTTGCCCAATCAAGTTTTCTGCTTCTGTATGTAAGCCCCGATTTTTAAGCAATTTTGGCTCATGTTTCTCGATATCTCAAATTCGTCCCTGTTTTATAAGTTTTGTCACATCAAAAAAAAAAATTTACTTCTTTGAAACACAAATTAAGTACATACGTACGATTAGTAGTGCCTCGAAAGACGAAGCTATGGGTGTCACCAACCTTGATGAAAGCTGGGAATTAAGTGGGAACCTGTCACTTGTGTGCCAGCTTGGAGCTGGGGAAGGCAACCAGATATATGTGCCATGTTCGAGAAGGAAGCAGCGACAAGATACACTACTTTTCGCGGCTCCGGCATGACGAAGCACATGTAACATCATCGTCCACCAACCCACCATGCATGCGCCTTACACATTATCACAAAGTTCGGGTGATTATTCCTCGAGCCCTAGCTAACTATCAGCCATACATCAGGATTAGAGACACCTAACGACTGGGGCGGATCTAGAGCGAACATGACCGGGGTTCACCATTCAACAAGACAACAACCAATCAAAAAATAATGAAGGTGCACCAATGGTCCATACTCACTAATCCCTACTAAAAATTATTATTGACCGGGTGTCCTGTGACACCCCCTTGGTCCATGTAGATCCGCCCCTGCGGCTAACGTCGCTCCAAGTTAATGGCATTGCTCTTTCTTCGCGACCCCGCATGTAGATATCAGATAGGTAAGCATCAAGCGCTGGGTGCTTATGATGATAGTAATATAAGAATTCTTTGAAAAGCTTAATTAGGGGCGTCAGTGGAAGAGAGTTGGTGATCAGGGTTCAGAGATGACATAGGCAGCGCTACTAGCTACATTGTTTCTAGAAGTAGAAGGTTAGAATAGAACTTCTATCTAGCTCAAAGTTGATCACCTGTTTAGCCGCGTATTACTTTCTTTTATGAAATGTCGATCCGACTCATCTGATGTACCCACGGAGCCGGTCCGCAAAGCACTCATCTCGATTAAAGTCTAGCTAGTTCAAATAAAAGAGAAAAATCCTTTATTTTTTGTGTAAATTATTGATGGATTAAGACAGTGAGTAGGATCGGGAAGCAGAAATTTGAGGACACGGGGGCAGTCCGACGGGCGTTGGACGCGCTCCCGTCTAACGCCAGCATTGGATGGCCAGCGTTAGATCTTTTGTAAAATTTTGTTATTTTTGTTTTACCATGTAAACAAATTCAAAAAATCATTAAAAATTATAAACATTCTCTAATCAATGTCAGGTCCCACATGTATTTTATTCGAATCTATATGACCAATAATTATTTTTATAAATGTTTTCTAAAGGAAAATCTAGATGTATAAAAATGTTGTATATAAATACAAAAAATATGTGTGGAAATAGACATGCATTATAGAATATTTATGATTTTTATTGAATTTTTTGAATTTTTTAATACAATGAAATATAAATAACAAAAATTTTCTCAAGATCTAACGTTGGCCGTCGGACGGGAGGCGCGTCCAACGCCCGTCGGACCGCCCCTGCGTTCGAAATTTGATAGGTGAGTAGGTTAGAGCGATCGGAAACAGAGTTTTTTTTACAATGAAAGTAACTTTTGCCCTCCACCAACCAAAGTTTATACACAACCATTACACAATCAAATAGCTATTATTACACTCTAAAGACCAAGAATAAAAGCAACATTACTTACTTGAAATTGTCAAGTTAAGACTAACTCAAAAAATAAAGTGTCTTTTTGTCTCAGAAGAACCAAAACTCATATACATAGCGTTTATGCACGGTTTCATAGCAAACACTTCAAAGCATCAAATATCAAAGGCTAACCACACCATCAATGTGCTAACGTAGAAAGTGAGAGAAAGAGGAAAACATATAACCCCTATGATTTCTACCATAATTGTCACTTCATCACATATAACCCCTCGTCGCCCCTGCATGCAGTACATAGCAACACAAGTCTGTGAGTTATGTCCTTGCATCCTTACCATCTAGTCAACTTTTAATTGGCACAGCTTCATCGTGAGGCAACCAGGCAATGTTCCTAGAGACAAGTACTCACAGTGATGACCTGACTCAATTGATTCCCTATATGTCGCCCTTGCTTGACGGTGGGACCAGCCATGGGCATGAATCAAAAACGAAGAAATGCTTGCATTGGATCATCTTCTCCGAGGAAATTGTTGAGATGAAACTCACAAAGATGTGTAGACAAATAAGTTTAATAATACCTTCTGACATGCACAAAGGGTGCGCGGGAGCAAATGTGCATGGCTGATTTGCATGAGTGTCTTCGAAATTGAAAGATTTTTTTCGACCTTAACTCCCTTGCTTCCGAATATGGTTGACGACAATACATGTTGTAGTTGATGTTCTCGATAAACACCATGCATATATATTGTTGTAGTAGCAGTTTCAAGTCTTGTCTTTGTTGTGTTCTGGAGCAACGGTGGCATGAAGGAATGGAATAGCCTATACCCAAAAATCGCGGTGAACTTAAGAGCCGGGTTCCCATTGTTTGACTTGTTTTTAGAGTCTTTAGACACACCTTCAAGATAGAAAAAAAGACGGATCGAAAAAAAATATCTATATTTTCAATAAAGATAAGCAAATAAGTAGATTAGTTAAATTAAGTCAAATAACACGTAGAAAATTGGGCCTAATTTGAGCAAACATTGGACAACGATCACTTCCAGAGATGTCGACGTGGGCTATGAACTCTCACACGGCAACCGGGAACTTTCTTGGTCAAGGGTCGGTCGAGCAAACAGGTGAAAAGGGCGCATGCATACCGATCGTGCCTTCGTGGCCATATATCACTGGAGCCTTGGTAACAATCAGGTTGGAAATGTATGAATCAAGAAACCAATTCAAGTCATATACTCCATATAAAAAAAGAATCCAGTTCAAGAACGCGTGATGCATGACTATTATATAATCATTAATCATCCCTAATTGTGGCCTAAGGTTCTAGGCTATCTGCTGCTGGGCCTAGGACCGTGGACCTACGGCCCGACCATGGTCCATGGCCAACCGTCCAAGGTCTCCATATCCATTCCATTCCGTGAGAACGACATTTTGGACTTGTTTGTTTCAGATTAAATTAAATTAAATTAAACGAAAATTTGTTATTTTTGTATAAGTCAAATGATGTAATGTTTTGTAATTATTCTTGTGGGGTTTTAAATAGTTCTTTTTAAAGTGTATAAAATATTTTTTTCATAATTGTTTGAACTCGTTAAAACGTATTTTGAGGGGGTCACAAATTTGCTACAGTAAAACGCAACTCAACATTAATCTGAAACAAACAAGGCCACTCTATTTTACTATTAGCTACTCTATTTCTCTTTTTAAAAAAATGTGCTTATAATTTACACTGCGTTCTAAAAAATTTCTTTCCTCCGTTATCTACTCTATTCAGAAATAGAATGATTGCTACATATACTCTAATCCACCATACAAACACCATTGGCATATTACATGATCACCCAAATTCCGTAATCTAGCACTCCTGCTGGCTTGCTAAGAGTGTGCTGCGCTACTAATGAAAAGATGCTTGCGCTCACTAGAACTACACCCCCAGGGGTCTAGGGATATTGAACTTGTACACTACTAGCCGCTTTAGCGCGCCTCTGGCACGCCCAACACGAGAGAGAGAAAAACGCGGGGGAGCAGCGGGCGCGCCCAGCGCGGGAGGGAAAAAGGCAGGACGAATCCGGCGCACGCGACGAAAAAACCGGCGGGGCGAAGCGGCACGCACGCGGGAAGAAAACCGAGCGGGCGAGCGGGCGCGTGGCGAGCAGCGCGCTGGGAGAAAAACCGGGCTGGCGAGCAGACAATGAGTATTTTATCATAGATTTCTTATACAATGAGTAGGAATTACAAGGGATGACGCGTTTATAGAAAATATTTTGTTCTTGATCGTAGTTTGTTACCACATTATCTAAATGAATATGATATTCATTCTATTATATTAGAATAACTTTGATTTTTTAAAAAGGAAATATTGAGTTTGATTCTATGTAAACCAGGTATCAAAAACGATAGGGACTTGCGTGTTGTTGTCTATAATGCAATCAATGCTCTTTAGTGGTATACCGAACAGAACAGACAATTGTCTGCAATGATGTTAGCTGTATGCAACATATATAATGATAGAGATGTTTGCATATTTTAATAAACAATTTTATTACTCAATTTTTTAAAAAAATTTATAGAGCTTTGTAAATTCCTTACCGTGCAATTTACTCGAAGAAAAATATCATGGCTGCAAACAGGCCATGTCTTTGCTGAGATGGTCGTTGTCTGGCTGGCTTTAACCAGAAAATGGGCTGGGTGGCGGTTAAATGGACTCGATCAGGCCCAACTCGCATACACCGAAAGGCGAAAGGAATCATGAGGTGGCAAATGCGCATCAGGATTCAGGACGCACGACTGCGCCGCCCACTGTTCTGGCTTTGCGCCCACAGCACCATCATCATGAGGTGGCTGTGGTGCTATGCCGCCCCGGCCCTGGTATGGCTACTAGCCACTTTTATAACGAAAGAATTGTAAAATAAAAATTTGACGCCCATTTAATACTCCCTCCATTCCAAAATATAAGGTATATTTTAACTTCACAAAAGTCTTTAAAGGTATAGTGTGACCGTTATATTCCTCTATTATATATTATGAATTGTTGCAATATAATATTGTATCAGAAAACACTTTGAAATATGAACAATTTGGTACAACTTTGGTATACCAACGATTCATATTATTTGATTTATTTATGGTCAAAATCTGCTAAGTTTGACTTTTCTCTTGTCAAAATACGCCTTATATTTTGGAACGGAGGGAGTATTTGTTGATGTATAGAAATCAAATCATACTTTGGTGTCTTCTTAAAAAGAAAAGCAAGAGATGTTCGCTCGTTCTTTAATGCAGACCAAGGTAACAATTAGTGTTGGAGTGGCAACGAGGTGAGTTTAAGCTAGCTATAGATCCTATCTTGGCTCGGCTTGTCATTCATAGGCTCCACTTTATAGGTTTGACTCGGCTCGTCAAATTAACGAGCTTTGGAAAAGGCTTAGCTCGGGCTCATAGAAAGCCCGAGCTAGCTCTTGAGCTTTATCGAGCTTGGGCAACAAACGACATCAACACATGACGGTTGCTTTTCATGCTAATACTTTCCTTCGCCCTCCAGTTGATGGCGTGCCGACAGCGCCGACGATGTTTCTAGGTGTTGTACACGGCCATCGGTGCCCGCACTTGAAGTAGGTGAAGATCTAGTAGCGATGGCGACTCTTGAAGATGCGGGCCAACTAGCTTTGGCGTTTGAAGATGAAGCTTGATCTGTAGGCATCAGAGAAGATTTTTGAGGAGGAGTAAGATGCGGAGAGCAGTAAGATGCCACAATTGTGTTCTAGTTGTGTACCTCGACCTCATCATGGTGGCTCTCCCTTGCGTGATGCCTTCCGCTATTCTGCGACCACGATTTGGGAATTGCGTTGCGACTAGGGTTGGGGCTGAGAATGTATGAGTAAACATATGGATTGTGATGTGTCATACTGACTGACTTGGACGACTAGGCCTTGGGCCTTGGGGTGGCCATCGGTTGAACCAGAGAGCCAATGGTCCAAGAGACCAAGACATGCACAGTGCTGAGTTGAGTTGCTAGTTGTTTGGCTGTTGGTAGGCCAAATGGTTCATAGCATAGGTTGTGCATACACGAGCGAGCGAGTTACGAGTGATCTGAGCAATGGCTTGCCTCAGCTCGTTTTTTCACTGAGATGGGAAAAAATATTGGGCTAAGGCTCGTTGGCCTAGGAGCCGAGATAAGTTGCTAACGCTCTTAAGCGCATTCTGTCAGATGCGAATTAAATCCTATAGCATAAAAAACAACTAGTGAGATTAGTTTTGTCACGACAAACGTATCAAAATATTTTCTTTTAGATTTTTATTTATAATAATATAATAATAATTTGATGCGAATTACTAAATTCTACACCGTAACAAAAACCAGTGAGATTAGTCTTGTCATGGCAACGTATCAAAACATTTTCTTTTATATTTCTATTTATAATAATATAATAATTTGAATAAAACAGGCATCCCATAATTTGCATTCTCAAAATAGGTGTTCCATAAATTTCGGCCCAAAAAGCAGATGGTGGCAGTAGGGTCCACCTGTCATGGTGACAGACATCCCGCCGGCCTCATGTGATCCCATCAGGTCACACCTCTGCTCCCTTTATAATATCTGGCCATCGCAGTTTTTTCTTCCTCCACAAGAACCAAAATCCAATCCCCAGCCTCTCTCTCCCCCCCATCCGAAGCCAATCCGATCTAGTCCCGTCGAGATGGGCCGCAAGTTCTTCGTCGGTGGCAACTGGAAATGCGTAATCTTCTTGTTTTCCTCTCCATTTGCCTAGTCTTTGCATGTTATTGTTTGAGAATTGAGGGGGTTTCAAACCCGTGGGAGAGCTCGGAGCTCCGGTGGGCGGGAGGGCGGCTTCGGGCGCGGTAGGGTTACCAGCCGCCGGCCACCTTCCTCCGGAGCCCCACCCGCCGTCTGCCTTCTCCCCTTCCGGGCCCCGGTCGCGGTCTCCGCCCTACTCTGCATCAGTGTGTAGTGTGGACTGTGGTACAGATGAATTGATTTTTTGCTCTTTGCTGTGTTTTTTGGGGTCTGAAAAGGCCACCAGGTGTAAAAATTGGATCTTCCCTTGAAATATGATCAATAATTTAACTGATCCCGCTTCAGATCGGTGTAGTAATAGTTCTTTTAGTGAGTCTCCCGGCTTTTGGTTGGGAAAACTGGATGCGATAGCTAATTTTTAGATCGATCCGTGCAATAATTTGAATAATTTGGCCAGGTGCTTGTGAGGTCCTTGTGATTTATGCGTGCATTATTAGTAATGGAATTCAGTCACATACGAGTAAAATATCGCGCCGAGTGCTTAGTTTGAGGTGATTGGAACTATTATTGTATTCATCTAGGTCCATCGGATGCTATGTTATGACCATTGTTGGATTTATAGACAAGATTGATTGCTATATTTTTTCCAGGGTAATTGATTATTTGCCCCGAAGTTGATTCGATTATTTGCCCTGATGTGTATCTATGACATGTGGGCCATCAGGGCAAATAATCAAACAGCAGGGCAAATAATCGAG
Organism: Raddia distichophylla; assembly: GCA_005191435.1. Lineage (NCBI taxonomy): Eukaryota > Viridiplantae > Streptophyta > Magnoliopsida > Poales > Poaceae > Raddia > Raddia distichophylla. The sequence continues at coordinate 216,630 of SPJY01014171.1, forward strand.
GGCACATCAACTTCGGGGCAAATAATCAATTACACCATTTTTTCCAGTGAGAAATTCAGTGTGATAGCAGTTTGATATTTTTGTTAAAAAAAGTTTGATATTTATAACTGTTCTTAGTGTATAGCCCAGCTCAAATCTGAATTTTTATTTTTGTAAGATACATGTGTTAGTTAAATTTCTCTTTGTTTCTAGGCCTGAATGGCCTGAAGCCCTGAACTCATATACTTTTAGTTTTTCGGTAAAAGTTTTATGATGTTTGTTGCCAAGGATTCAGATCAGTGCGAGGTTGCCAACCTTCTGAGATATGTCCATCTACATTCAAATTGTTCGTGCGAGGTTGCCAACCTTCTGAGATATGTCCATCTACATTCAAATTGTCCCCCCTCGATCTCGCATGATCCCATCTCATTTAATATTATGTTGAATTGCTAGGAAGTTATAAAATACATATTAGAGTGGTCAAATATTTTTTGTGACCTGTGGAGCTTGGTAAATCCGGATTTGATCAGAACATTGTTTTGCACAACGGCATAAATCATGCAGCAAAAATGGGAAATTGGTGTATTGGTATTAATGCTTGTTGGTATCGAAGTTCCCATCAATATGAGCTTGGTAAATCCAGATTTGATCAGAACATTCTTTTGCACAACGGCATAAATCATGCAGCAAAAAAGGGAAATTGGTGTATCGGTATTAATGCTTGTTGGTGTCGAAGTTCCCATCAATATATCTACTTGTTTTTGCTGAATAACATGTAAGACTAAAATATGGTTGATGTGAATTGAATCCATCTTTAATGGGTTGCTTGCTACATTTTGACGTGGCTGGTCTTGATGTTTGCAGAATGGAACCATTGATCAGGTAGACAAAATTGTCAAAACTCTGAATGATGGACAGGTTCCCCCTCCAGATGTCGTTGGTATGTAATCCTGCACATACATTAGCTTTGATTTTTCCTATAGAAGATACCTTCTATGTACTTACCTTTTTGTAATTGTTGTGCTGCAGAGGTGGTTGTCAGCCCGCCATATGTGTTCCTTCCTGTGGTCAAGAGTCAGCTGCGCCCTGAGTTCCAAGTTGCTGCTCAGAACTGCTGGGTGAAGAAGGGAGGTGCTTTCACTGGTGAGGTCAGGTTAGTATCTAGTTCTCTGTCAGTTATACACCCAATGCTGTATTTACTACGAAATGTATTGGTTACAGATCTCTGGTCTAAAGCCTCATGTAATTGTTCAGAAACAATGTTTTCTTTTCTAAGCGAGCTCTCCTTCACTTGGCTTTCGCAATTCACTTGTGTCTGCATTTGCTTTTTAGTTAGAATTCATGATTATTTTCTCCATTCAACGTATCTGTCAGTTCGTAACTATTGCTAATGCAGTGCTGAGATGCTTGTCAACCTTGGCATCCCCTGGGTCATTCTTGGACACTCAGAAAGGAGGAGCTTGTTGGGAGAATCAAGTGAGGTATGCCCCAATTTACATTTGGTGAATCATGTTTTCGTAAATTACATGCAGTTAATATTGCCAACAGCGCAACCAACAAAAACTGTGGAATACTGACATGGGAAAACATATCTGACATCATCAGTATTGTAGTTACCGAGCTGATACAGTTTGCTTTATTTAATATCACCAAAAGGCATTAATTTTCTAAAGGTGATTGTCTGAGTTATATTTGGTGGATAATGTTCTTCCACTACTTTTTCAGTATCGTGGCTGATCAACTTATCCTGAATGTTTGCTTATGATTGTGACCCACACTTTCCTGAATGGCAGTTTGTTGGAGACAAAGTTGCGTATGCACTCGCTCAGGGTTTGAAGGTCATTGCATGTGTTGGTGAGACCCTTGAACAGCGAGAAGCTGGATCAACCATGGATGTCGTTGCTGCGCAAACAAAAGCAATTGCTGGTACTTTTTATCTAGTGTCTACTTTTGTATTGTTGGCTGGTCCCGTTGACTGTTCCTTTATTTCATGCATACATGCAAATTTATCTTTGTTTTTCTAATGTTGTTGTGCATAGATTCCCTTGAACTATTGTTACTATTGCTTGTTATGTCCTTGATGGTTTGCTATAAATGATTTAATAGAAATTTAATGAACTTTTGGATTAGTTTCCATGCATGGTTTTGGCATGCAAAGAATAGCCACATATCCTTTCATGAACAACTTTTATTTGCGGTGAAAGTTTTAGTATACCATCCACATGCTCAAAACATATGTAAACCTTCAGTCAGGGAAGAAAATCCTAATCACTTCCATTATCAGTATTACTATTGTATTTCCAAACAGGTACACTCTAGATGGAAAATATCTATTGTTTATGATTGGGTGCCAATCTATTCATTCATCATTGTCATTCTTAGGTTGAACAACTAATGACGACATTTAAAATAGGGTGCATTTATATCAAATGAAAATTTACGCCGAAATGATGGTGTGCATTGCAGAAAGGATCAAGGATTGGAGCAATGTGGTTGTTGCCTATGAACCAGTGTGGGCCATTGGAACTGGTAAAGTTGCAACACCAGCCCAGGCTCAGGAAGTAAGTTTCTTATGATGAGCCCAACTTTTCGGTTCATGAACTTACCACACATTTCAGTTTAAATGTGTTGTCTTGTTTTGTTTGCACAATGCTCAGATTTGTTCTATTTTCTCCAGGTGCATGCTTCTCTGAGGGATTGGCTCAAGACCAATGTCAGTCCTGAGGTTGCTGAATCTACGCGGATCATTTATGGAGGTATACATTTCTTGAACAAGCACCTTACTTATCTATCGTCCACCAGGTCTACTTGATATATGATGACAATGCACATGCTTTTGCTTCAGGTTCTGTAACTGCTTCAAACTGCAAAGAGTTGGCAGGACAGCCCGATGTTGATGGTTTTCTCGTAGGTGGAGCATCTTTGAAGGTAAAGAAATTAAGACATAAAAATGTGGTAGGATGATTGTGTAAGCCCGCTTTTAACTGCCTGAGTTGCTAAATATTGGCTCCCATTTTTGTGCAGCCCGAATTCATCGATATCATCAACTCTGCCACTGCGAAGTCTGCCTAAGATCTTCCACCTCTTCACCTTGGTGTAAAAGATGGCTGAAGAGGAACAATCTTTTTCTTGTGTGTATGCTAGTAATTTTGTGCTGGAGCAGCTACAGTCCTCCCCCCTTAACTCCTAAGAAGCTACAGTATGAGCATGCCAATAATGTTTACCACCGAACATGACAATAATGTTTTGCCCCTTTTGTGGTGAGTTATATCATGTGAACTTCTGATCCATCGCCATCGATATGGTTCCAGTTCGTCACAGCTTTTTGCACCCTCTGAAGTCGTCTTTTTTAACCCTCTGAAATTCATGCAGTGACCTGTGAGTGCATCTTGTCTTCTGAATTCCGATGCCCAGTGAGGCTAGGCTAAAGCTTTTGCAGCTTTGCGTCACATGAATTCTGATACCACCTGTGTTGGTGAGTAATAACAGCCCTAGTACTGCCACGGTTTGGACTAACCTGTGGCTGTGTAAGTGTGCTGTTCATTAGCTGCTGGTTGGTCCATCCTCTGAAAAATCTGAACGCAAACGAACGGCCAATCTTTGCACGGATGTCAACAATCGATCAGCTACGGACCAGGGCCACGTGCGCGATCATCTCACAAAGATGAGACAGCACGATCCGATTTCTTTTGTCAGATGCGTGACGACCGGGACCTGACATCGGAATCGGTTACGATGGTACATTCTCCAAATTGAGATTCTTCCAACGCAACATATCTAGCATGCTTGACTGTTTGGAACGTTGGATCGAATTACTTGCAATGAATTTTTTTTTCTCTTTTTAGTTCGCGTGTTCCAAATGAGAGCATCCCTGTCTCACCCCTCAAAAAGGCCTCTACTTCAATTTTTTTTCAAATTTCGCAGGAGGGAAGCTGCAGCCTGTGAGGAAGCAGAGCACTGTGCGGTTCAAAAATCGGATTACTGTAGCGATAGAGGCCCATTTGATGCCCCTGCTGGGGATGCTCCGAGGGTGTGATCATCTATGATCTATCAAGTAGGATTCGCAAAATTGACAAAAACCACTCGCCTTTTGTGGTTTTGGGTCTTTTCGGTTTAGCAAACCGACCGGCAAAAGTGATCCGAACTTGGAATTTAAAGTCCATAAAGTAGGATTCAAAACGCCGGGCATGGTCCAAAACGCCCTAATTTTTAAAAGCACTTTTAATCTCCCAATCCAAAATTTGAAAATTAGATTTATCTGGTTTTTAGCGGTCTTCGACCAAACGGCTACAGCTAGGTTTTGATATTTGTGAGTGGTCCGACATGGTTAACTTTTGTTACCAAGCAAAATGTATCCTTTGTAGCAACTGAGTTGAAGTGAATTGAATGTTACGCTAGACCTTTGAAGGTTCTTAAATCTGCTTCTGAAAGTTAGTTCATTTTTTTGAGAGCAAAACTTAGTTCGTTTTGTTTATGTTATTTTAAAGGGATTGGCTTGGCATCAAAGGACCGAGTGTTATTTAACTCTCTCAATTTTTTGAGCCGTATGTCAGACACCTTCATATGACACATAAAAGATCCAATGAAAACATCTCGGTATGTGAGATTATTAACAAAAGTGTATTTTAAAGATATTTTAGATGTGACTTTTTCATTAAAAAAAACTAGACTAAAAAAACTATTTCTACTTTCTAGTCAAATTAAGGTAAAGCCGCTTCAAACATGCCAAGGATGTTCAAATAAGAATTTAAAGTAAGTCGAAGGAAAAGGGCCTTCGAGTCTCTGACACGTGGCCCCCAATCCGAGGAAGCTGCCTGTATTCCTGTGCAGATGGCGGCACACGGCAGTACGACACTACCACTGCTGCAGTGCTGCTCGCCTGAAAAAATAAAAATAAAAATCGACAGCAGCAGAGCAGAGTGGTCTCACTCTCATCTCTCTCACGGGCATAACCTCCGCTCGGGCTCAGCCGCACGCCCGCGCTACGCCCCGCACCCCCACGCACGCCTCCTTCCGTTCCACCAACCGCCCGAGAATTTACGCCGCTCATGCGTTGCATGGGCGAGCGGTTTCCGGCGATCGCACGGGAAGCGTGACGCCCGCCGCGCCATTCCGTTTCCTTCCTCCTCCTTCTCCTCCTCTGGAAGCGGCGGCCGAAAGGGAGCTGAGAGTGAGAGCGAGGAGTGGTTCAGTGGTTGCTGCTTGCTAGCTCGCCTCTCTCTGTCTCTGCCTTCTCATTCGCCTTCTTCTCCGTGATAAATGAGCTCGCCGACGCCATTACGCGCCACCTCCGGCAGTTACTCCTCCCTCCACCGGAGGCGAGGGCGGCCGGCCGGTTTAAGAGGGACGCGGCTGCGGCGGAGCAAGATGAAGCTCATGTACTTCCTCATGGACAGGGACGAGCAGCACAAGAAGAGGCTGGAGCTCGAGCTCGAGGTGATCGATCTCCAGCAACCATTGGGGATTATTATGCCTCCTTGCTAATTGCTGCGGATGGATGCTGAATGCGTTGCCTGCTCGCTGCATGCGCAGGTGTCGGGGCTGGAGACGGTTCTTGAGAAGGAGCAGCGGCTGAGCAGGGTCCTGCAGTGCTCGCTGCAAGGCCGGGTCGTCTGCCATTGCTGCCTCTCCACCCTGGTTCCCACCAAGGTAACCTCAGTTCAACTGTTCAAGTTCAGTCCATCCCTTGCAACAAATCCTTACATCCATTTCTCCTAAAGCGTAACGTAGTTTCTTCAGAATCCAGAGTGCGCAGTGTAGTTTCGTCAGAGTGATTCATTCAGTTGATATATATTCGTCCATGTGATCCGCCAAGTGAAAATGCTTCTTCACGTGAGAAGCGTTGATTTTGTTGCCTCCTGATATGATTTTTTTTAAGCACGCACCTCAATTATTTTTAACCATTGATTTAATCTAATCCAACGGTGTTTACAAGATCTCTGCCGCTCCTTGCAGTACGTGCGACTGCTCCCTGCCACTGATTTCACCGCACCAAACCACGAAATCACAAAAAAAAAAAAAATCCTTCGGTACTAAAAATCTACCTCTTGATATTGCCGCCCGCAAATTAGCTTAACACTCTACTTTAAACTTGAGAAACTGTTAAGGTTTAAGAGACTGAAGTCTGAACCATGGAGGAAAATCATTGCAAGTGTAACATCGCTGCAATCTCTCTGGGAGAGTTGTCGTCAGATTCACCCTGGCATCTGAAGATTTGACACTTGACAGTACTGCTGCCATATACTGCTACTTGTCGCCTTGTCGGCATTGAGCGTGAGGTTGACAACATGCGATCTCTGTAAAGGATAATTCCATCGAATGGTTGTGGCATGGAAATTTCCATGGGTTAAGAAGGTTGCAGAATTTGTGCCCCGGTGAATGAAATTCAGGTGTAAAAAACTGCGATTACTTTGGATTCCTGTGTGTCATACTAGGATGCTATGCTATCTTACAGGTTCTGGCTTCTGACAGGAGGACATCAGAGTACTATTTGCACATTGTATTTCACAATCTTGATTTGTGCACAAACAGTCGCTCCTTATCTACCAGATCTGCCTTCCTTGGATCCTGGCCTCTCGTACCTGTCTAACCTGATCGTACCTGTCTGACCAGATCATTCGCTTCCAAGGTGGAACTATTAGTACGATTTTGACAATTGCATATGTTTTTTCCTTGACGTTGTCCGGCATCACCGTCGCATTGTTTCCTTAGTAATACTGAAAGTAAATTTCTTTTCTGACCACACATTATACCGCATTTGATAACACGGGCAACATGTTTGTGCTGCTCCCTTCAAATTAATGATTGCAACATGATAAAGATAGTATCACTGAACATTTTTCTGAAATCAGTATTCACTGCTTTGTTTCCATTGGTGTAGGTTAGGGGGCTCCTTGCAGAGCTAGCAATAGTGGAGGATGAGATATTCTACGTGGAGAAGAAACTCGATGATCTAAGGCTGCGCCTTCACCGGGAGCGCAAATGGACTGACCAGTGCATTCTTCAGCAGCAGCAGCAGCAGAATTTCCTGCAAAACAACCAGCAAAGGCGCTCCTCCGTCTGCGGTTTGGGTTGTCATAGGGAGATCCAAGGAGGTGAACTCATCCCAAAGCTACCCTGTCAAGGCAGTGATGAAGCTCTTGAATGTGATAGCAAGGCTTCTGTTGGATCTGTCTCTGCCAAAGGTATAAAATGTTCAGCATGCACAATTGTTAGCATGCTAAAACTTAGGAGTCCTACACATAAAATTCATCCAAAATTTCAATAATCATTCTATGATCTCAGAATGTTCGTAATGACTTCATTACGGATGAATTTTGATGTAGCATAAGAGCCTCATGAATGTAGCTTCAGCTTTGCATATTTTCTGTGAAGAGAATTATTTTCGAAACTTCCAATACTCTGAGGTTTCTTATATAGTATACATCTCAAAAGAACAACTTTACTCATAATAATTGCGTTGATTAGGTGAGGAAGTTGAGCAGATCCGAAGGAGCAGCCACTCATTTGATAGTTTGATACTTCCTGAGAGGAAAATCTGCTTGTCCGGTCCAAACAAGCTTTCTGAAGAACTAATCAGACTAATGGTGACCATCTTCCACAAGCTGGATAAAACAACGGATGCAATAGAGTTAGAGCTGAGCAGTACATCAAAGCTCAACATCTCTTGTATAGGTGCCAGGAGTCTCGTTCCTAAGGCATCTATGAACGGCAATGCAGGCATGAACTCACTCAAGAATCGCAGGCTGTCGAAAGGCGATGAAAGAGCAGCAAAAGAGATAGGGTGCTACAAGAGAATTATTGAGTTCACCAAAAGCTCGTTTGATGTAAGCCGCATATCATTGTGTCTTGTAGACATCAAGAACTTGAGGTGAGCTAAAAACTATAATATACCTATGTGTGTTACAGTATGGTGAGAAGGAACTCAACTTTGATACCATTTATTCTACTTCTGACAGAATTCTGATGCATAAGCTTTGCACCGTCAATCCGAGCTTTCTGACCAACAAGCAGAAGCTGGCGTTTTGGATCAACATCTATAACTTCTGCATAATGCATGTACAGAAATCGACCATCATCATCATATTAATGTGCAAGAAACACATTCTTATTGGAAAGTTTAAGTGAATTGCCCACTCTCCCCCATCAGCTTAGGCTTTTAGGTGAACTGGTTAGGGCATGCAGCTTAATAAATCTAACCGTATTGTTGATTTAAGAAAAAATATCACTTTGCCATGGTTTCAGGCGTTTCTTCAGCATGGTTTACCTCCATCCCCGGATAAACTTCTTGCACTGCTGAATCAGGTAAGAGTGATCTTCCACTCACACGAAGAGATTCCCAACTCAGTGATCTTTACCCATATCTTGTTGAACAAGTACTATTTACCACCAGGCTTCAATTAACGTCGGAGGAACAGTACTGAACGTCTTGTTGATCGAGCATCTCATCCTGAGGCACTCCCCTGAAGGCAAGCAAGTAAGCAAAACCACACCAATCCGCCTGTCACTCTTACAGTTCATACCCATAGTTTGAGCAAAAGATCGTGCATACGATTTGATCTAATCTGACCAAGGATGACTTGTCTATCAAAGGGAATCATGGACGAAGGGGAGAGGGATCTGCAGCTCTCCTACGGATTAGGATACCCTGAACCGAACGTGGTGTTTGCGCTGTGCAGAGGCAGCCGCTCCTCGCCTGCAGTACGTGCGACTGCTCCCTGCCACTGATTTCACCACACCAAACCACGAAATCACAAAAAAAGAAATCTTTCGGTACTAAAAATCTACCTATTTCGAAATTCAAAGATACTGATATCTCCGCATCACGGTGGGAAAAAAAAAAACAATGCTGTTCACCTCCCCCAACAAGGACAGTAGGACACATACGCTTCCTGCTCTCGATCAGTTTCAGCTTCAAGATTTCTGCCCTTGCATCGCGTTGCAGCTGAGAGTGTACACGGCGGAGGACGTCTCGAACGAGCTGGAGAGAGCCAAAGTGGAGTACCTGGAGTCGTCGGTTCGGGTGGTGAGCAAGAAGAGGGTGGTGCTGCCGAAGCTGCTCCACTGGCACATGCGCGACTTCGCCGACGACGCCGAGTCGCTGCTGGAGTGGATCCACAGCCAGCTCCCGCGGGCGGGGCAACTGAAGAGGGCGATCAGGGAGCTCCTCAGCGCCGGCGGCGGCGGCAACGGCAGGACGGCGCCGCCGCCGCCGCCGGCTAGGATGATGGAGATCGAGCCTTACAACGCCGAGTTCCACTACCTGCTGCCTCTCAGCTGAACGCTTCGTCGTCCAGGGGCTGCACATGCGACGGCCTTTGTCACTCGTCAGATAATTGTAGCTAAACTCTAGCACCGCACCGTATAATCGAGATGTATAATGTAAAGCGACGATGAATAGTCAATAAAAGAAAGAAATATGTTACTATTTAACTCTATTGATCTTCTTTTTTCTTCATTGAGCCCGGCAATCTAATTAAAAAGAAATGGCGCTTGGGCATGTTGAAGTTCATACTTGCACGCATTCAATGTGCCACTTACATGTGGGCTCTAGTGAAAGTGAACACGCAGCAGCGTTTCCATTGATCAAAGATGCCTATTAATAGGCTGAGTACAGAGTACATGAGCGGTGAGCCTTGGCTCACGCACGGTAGTTACAGATCCCGGTTTAGCGGGCATGCAGATGCAGATCGTTAGTTACAGCTGAACAAAAGATAAGCATTGAACTAGTCTAAACATATATTCCAATATCTAGGACCATGTGTGACTGAGAGATACTTGTTCATTGCATTGTAGCTTTCGTCGGAATGCATCGTGCAGAGTGACAACCTTGTGAGTCTGATAAAAAAAATGTTGAAGAGTATTTCATGACCACTGAAATCTGAGCAATAACTTGCAGAATAGCAGATTAAAGAAATTAAAATTCATGCTCGTTTGGGATATATAATCCGTTCTACCATTTGCTTGCTAATTGAATTGAACTTTACTACAATTAAACTACGTCCGAAAGTGCCTTTGATATTATATTTAGGAAAAAAAATTCAAATTGCTGCTATCATAGGGCAATGCACCACTACAATTCTTACTCAGATGCAACATGCGAAAGTTAGAAACTAATAAAAACATCATCTTTTGAAGCCAAAAAATATCATAAAAGGTGGACGCTAGAGTGGGCGGATCAAATATCATCGATACCAATTTAAGCACCACGGGTGATTGAGTAGAGAACGCGCAAGAGAGAGTGTCTTCTTATCTTCATTTCACGAAGGCAAACACTTCATCTTTTAGTCTGTTTTTCCTATTTCAAATATGCATTCAAAAGCACAAAAAAGGAAGTAAGCAAAACGGACTCAACTCGGCCTAGAGTAGCACGCCATCGCCCACGGACGCGCGAGTAGGCACGTGAAGGGTTGGGCCGACCAGAGGGAGGTCTCGTTCTTTTGGTTTAAATTAAATAAATAAAATTTTGATGCTTTTATGAGCCAAACGATGCAGCAATCTCTAGTCATTTTACGGAGTTATAAATAGTTCCTTTTAAATTACTAATCTTCAAAGCTTTTTTTCGAGGGATCATAAATTTTTAGATTAATTTTTAAAACAACTCTTGTCGGTACATAAGGTACCGGAGTGTCCTCTCCACCTCCTTCAGAAGGGGGCTAGAAGACGAAGTCATCCAGAAGGATCGTGAAGACCAGGTCTGGTTCCGAGTGGACTGGCGGGCACGCGGTCCCATCGCTCGGAACTGGACCCCGAGGCGTCTCTCGGCAGGCTGGGGCGGCCAGACCCCTGCGCCGGGAGACCGGACCCCACGGGCGAGCCCTCCGGGAGCAAGGCGGGCGACTAGGCCCCAGCACGCGGGCGAGCCCTCCGCGAACCAGGTGGGCGACCAGGCTCCAGTACGCGGGCGAGCACCGCCTCGGCCAGGACACGCGGCGCGCCGGGCGAGCGCAGCTCGGCGACCAGGACATGCAGTAGTTCGGCGACCAGGATACGTGGCGGATCGGCGGGCTGGCGGGCGATCGGACCCGCACCGTATTGGCGACCACGTGAGCGTCTGGCAGGGTCGGCGGGACTCTGGGCCCCACCTGCCACTGATGGGACGTGGCAAGGCAGCGGGACGTGCGTAGCAGGCGGCTACGACAGCACGGCATTTATTGTATACCTGCCAGTACAGTGATGATGTAATAGGCTAGATGCACCCCTGTTTATCTCTCCCCATCGGTTCGGGCTCTCCCATGTTATATAAGGGCCAAGCCACCACGGGGAGAAGGGAGTCTTGGGCATATGTTCTCTCATTCCACCTCATTTGCATTCACAATGCACACATAGAGCTGGCGCTCAAGCAGGAGTAGGGCTATTACCCCACCTCGGGGGCCCGAACCTGAGTACATCGCGTGTGTTCTTACTGTTCTTGGGAGCTCGAGGGCGGATCGAGGCGCAGCAGTGCTACCCCCGTGTCGGATCTCTGAATCTTCAAGTCTAGCGGCGAAAAAATACGCTGACAGTGACGCGCCAGGTAGGGGGTAGTTGTTGAATCCTTTCCCCTCGAGTTCATCCCCAAAAATCAGAGGCGAAAAGTTTGAAAATCGAAGATCTGAAGGGCGGCTGGGCAAGGAGAGCAGGGGGGATGGAGCGGCCAGGCCGGCGGCAGCGTGGCCTCCCTCCGGCCTCTCCTCTCCGGCAGTGGCGGCGGAGCTCCCCCCGGCTTCTTCCCCTTGTCCAAGCAGCAGGCCGGCGCCTCCTCCCTCTCCAGATCTGAGGGGGCACCTGGATAGTGGAAGCAAGGGGAGCGGCAGCAAGCCCCGGCGCAGGCCTCCCCCCGTCCAGCAGGTGGAGCCCCTCCGCGGCTCCTCCTCCTCCTCCTCCGTCTCCAGCAGCCGGCGACGCCTCCTCCTTCTGCAAGCAAAGGCCGGCGGCGTGGGCTCCCTCCGGGCGAGCTCCTCGTCCAGCCCCGTGGCGGCAGGCCCAGCGGCGTCTTGGGCCGCCTCCATCCTCCTCGGCCTCCTCTCCGGCAGCCAGCGCACAGCCGGCGGCGCTCCCCGCCCTCTCCAGCAGCCGGCGGCGGCTTGGGGGCTCCTCCGGCCTCCTCCACCAGCCCGGCGGCGTGGAGCCCCTCTTCCACGGGTTCTTCTCCGTCCAGCGACGCCTGGCGACTCTCTCTTTCTCCAGTGCCCGGCGGCGCTCTTCTCCAAGCAGCAGCGCTCATGGCGTCTCCTCGCCAAGCAGAGCCCGGCGGTGGCGTGGGGCCTCCCCCCAGCTGCCTCTTCTCCAGGCGGCGGCGTGGCGGCTCTCCCCCCGGCTGCCTCCTTCTCCAGCAGAGCCCGGCGGCGGCGGGCCTCCCTCCTGCCGCTCTCCTCTCCAGGCCGACGGCGCGCGGGGCGCCATCCCTCCTCCAGTGGCGCCGGCGCGGCACAGCTCCTCCACGGCTTCTTCACCGACGGCCCGTGGTGGCTCCTCTTGCGCCATCCAGCGGCAGCAGCGTTCGGCGGCGCGGCCTCCCTTCGGCCTCCTCCAGCGGCCGTGGGCGCCATGGCGGCGCCTCCCTCCTTGTCCTCTCCGGCTGGCCGACGGCGGCACGTGACGCATCCCCCCGTTGCTCTCCTCCTCTCTGGCGGCTGGCCGGCGGCGCGCGGGGCTGCATCCTCGCGGCCTCCTCCTTCTCCAAGCGGTGGCCGGCGGCGGTGGAGTTCCCCTCGGTTTCCACCTCTTCTCCAGCTCAGGGGCGCGGCGTGGTCCTCCACGGCGGCCTCCACCTCGAGCCCAGCGACGGCGGCTTGGAGTCCCTCCTCTAGTCCTCCACGGCTCCTCCGGTCTCCTCCTTTCCAGCGTCCATCGCCGTCTCTTTCTCAAGCAGCAGCAACGGGACGGCTTCCTCTTCAGCGCGGCGCACGTCGGGGGTCCCTCCGGCCGGCGGCGGCGGCGCGCCCGGCGGCGGCGCGGGCTCCCTCAGCGCCCCTCCTCCTCCAGCCCGGCGGCGGCGTGGAGCCCCTCATCCGCGGCTCCCTCCGCGCCCGGCAGCAGCCCGGCGGCGGGGAGCTCTTCGTCCAGCCCCGCGGAGGCAGCCCGGGGTGCTCTCCCCCGGCATCCTCTTCGTCCAGCAGCCCGTTGGAGGCAGCCAGGCGGCGCTCTCTCCCAGCCTCCTCTTCGTCCAGCCCGGCGGAGGCAGCCCGGGGTGCTCCCCCCGTGCTTCTCTTCTCCAAGCAGTGGCCAGCAGCGCGGCCGGGGGCTGCTCGCAGCCCCGCTCCTCCGCAGGCCGGCGGCGCGGCGGTCCAGGCCGGCGGCGTGGGAGCTGTTCCCTCCACGGCTTTCCCTCTGTTCCCGGCGGCGGCGCGCCCGCCAGCGGCGTGGGCCTCCTCTGGCCTTCCTCCATGTCCAGCAGCGCCTGGCGGCGCTCTCTCCGTCCAGCGGCGCCTGGCGGCGCCCTCTCCCAGACCAACGGAGCCCGGCGATGCTCCTCCTTGTCCAGCACCAAGCTCCGACAGCCGCGCCCATGACTCCATGGTGGTGCCCATGGCCGTGGCGACGCCATGGCAGATGGTGTGCGAGATGTTCGCGAAGCATGACTCTGTGCACCGGTCGAGATGTGAAGCGTTCTTGCTCAGTTCTCGGCGGCATCAAGTTTAGAAATGAAGTCCGTCACAACCCCCGGCTTTGGTGGGGACGACGATGCGGCTGCCTCAGCCTCCGGTTCAGGGAGGGAGCAGCTTCGGTTATGCTACAGTTGGGGTTTTCGACAGAAGGCTTCCGCGACCGTCCGTTGCAGCCCCCGAGCCTGGTGGGGACGACATCGTAGCTACTTCAGCCTCCAGTCCAGGGAGGGAAGGTGGAACAACTGCCGAGGTAGTTAAGGTGGAAACGCCAGGCCAGGCGGAGTACATCGGCGAGCGCTGCGGCGCTAGCCACCCTTGGCTGGGAGGGTCTGCGGATGTCGGGTCCGAGCCATCCTGCGGGTTCAAGCGGTCCTCGACGACGATGTGTCAGCCGGGAGGTACGAGCGAAAGGCCAAGCTCTACATCTGAGATTCCTCTGCAGTGCATCGCTCGAGAAGTGGGGAGCAGGTGCTCTCTGATATCCTAGGAGGCACGACTGGGAGCCGGCTCGTTCGGCCATCCTGCTGCCCTCCGGGATGCCTGCGGGCGGGTGAGGGGTGCTAGGTGTGCCGAGGGCAAACCAAGCGACCCCGACGACCAGCCCAGGCGCTGTAAAGCCACCTCGTCTGTCGCAGCCCCCGACCCTGGTGGGGACGATGATGCGGCTGGCTCGGCCTCCGGTTCAGGGAGGGAACAGCTTCGCTTATGATTCGGTCGGGGCCATCGAAAGAAGGCTTCCGCGACCGTTCGTCGCAGCCCCCGGTATTTATTATATCGACAACTCTGGGCCAAAAAGAACATGTCCTAGATCAGGGGTATGTGCCACCGCACATGTTACATGGTTGCCGATGAGGTGATCCAACAGTGCACCGCCAAGACAGAGGTCGAGAGGGAGCGCAGGGAAGACAAGACAAGAAACAGTAGGTTTTAACCAGATCGATGTCACTGTAAAATCTTAAAATTAGATGGCAACGACATCTATCTAATTGGCACAAAATAATAAAATACTATACACCCTTAGACTTTGTATCACATAAAAAGAATACAATGTCATTGTCATTGGATCTGAATATTTTGAACAAATGAATGGCTAAAAAAATGTAAAGTAGCTAGAGGCGTCAAAGGAACACACAAATGTTAAATATTACATTCATGATATTTTCTGTGTTAATTAGATATATGATACAACACAACCTCTTTACTTGAGATGTGATATTCTTTCTTTCATATTGCAATAGATGTAAGTATGAAACTATACTTATTTGATATTTGCCACCCTAGGCGACATATTAGCATCATATTTTCAAGATCGAACAATTTTACACCGGCCTTCGTCATCTATTTTCACAAAAAAAACCATCTTCTCAACCCACATTCTCCTTCCCTCTTTATTAGCCTGCTCCAGCCTATCCATGCCTCCCGGTTCGGTGATATTCGTTTATATATATTTATAATGATATATAATGTATTTACGCAATTTATAGTGTATATCTGTGAAAATATAGTGTTTTTCCTTAATTTATTTAGATATTTGTAATTAAAATGAACCAGCCCATATAAAATCGGGATGGACTGGTTCGGTTCGGTTACCATGCGAACTGAACCTGGGCCGAGATCCAGGCCCATTGTTCTGGTTGGCCTGGTTCGCATATTAACCGAAACAACAGGGCCAAACCAGGCCGGACCATTGGCCAAGTCTGTCTAGTACCCTCCTCCTCACAGCACCACCCGCCTTCTCCCTTTAGCGTGTCGTCATCTTGTCTCTTTAGTCGCGCCGCATGCCTCCTTTCTCCCGCATGCTGCTGCCTCCTTTCTCTAGTCACGCCGCACACCTTATTGTAGAGGGCGACATCCTTCCACTTTCTTAGCTTGCTCCGACACCATCCGCATCCCTGCTCAGCACCCCTCTCCTTGCACCGCCTCCTATCTTCTTCCTGCGGCGTGTCACTGTCCCCTCTTTCCGATCGTGCTGCATGCCTCCTTCCTCCTGTACGTCACAACCTTCTCCCGCCGCACGCTTTCTCGTAGCAACATGCCACCCTCCTCACGCCAACACACCCTCCTTTTTCGTTCACCCTTCTCCATGGGCTGGCCATGGTCACCTCCTCTCTCCATCCGCACCATACGCCTTCTTTCACCACGCCGCCTTCTCCACTATCCTGTTTTAGATGAAGAAGAGGAAAGATTAAAGATGAGAGCAAATAGATAGATACCAGTAATATGCAAATATGAGTTAAAACATAACAAACGAACACATGCCATAAGGAGTGACGAACACCGAGTAATAACATAGTTAACGCCTAACACAGTATGAAAGGGGAAAACAACAAGAAATTATGCAAATGAAATTTCACCCTTTTTTTGGGTCATATTTTCATTATTAATTTAAATGCTCAAACTCCTAGAGCTTCGTGAAAGCTGCCAAACAGGCCATGGAGCGCCTCCCAAGAGGGTCCAACCAAGGCCCTCTGCCACGTGGGCCCCGGCTGTCCGCCATTAACGTTTGGGTCCACCTGTCAGCCTCCTGTGTCTTACTAGTGTCACTCGACCTTAAACAACCTCCCTCCTCCCGTGCACCCTCAAAACCTCTGCAAAATGCTACGCTCTGCTGCCTACCTCTCCTTCGGGTAAAACCTCGTCCCTGTCTCGCCGATTCCGCCCGCTGCCACCACAAATCCAGGCAAGGCAGCCTTGCTCTCGTGCAATCCTCGCCTCGGCGATCGCGAGTTCGTTGCGGTTTCGATCCAGGCGGGAGCTCTCGCGGTTCGATTCCATCTAGTTTCGTGCTATTCCGGTGGGATCCTGCTCTGGCTCTAATAAAAGGTGAGCCCTTTCATTCCCAGCTCAGCCATTTCGCTCCAATAATCGCCTGGGAAAATCTGCAGATATCCCCCCCGCAAAGATTCGATGGGGGTTTCATAACCAGGGGAAGTTTTCTGCATTTCTTTCCAGGAATCGTCTCAATCTTTATTGTTCTGCTGTTGGAACTCTGGTTCAAAAATGGATCTTGACATGGACGACTACATGGACCCCTACGAGGAGGCCGAGGCCGAGGCCGCCGCGGAAGCGGCCGGTTTGACCGCCCCCGCCGCCGCCGCCACGGCGGAGTCGTCCTCCGACGATCCCGACGAGGACGACTCGGAGGCGGAGAGTGACTACGAGGAGAAGTCCTATGGTCTCCTCAAGTCCGGGAACCACCGAGTGCGCAACCCGGACGGCACCTTCCGCTGCCCATTCTGCCCCGGCAAGAAGAAGCAGGACTACAAACTCAAGGACCTCCTCCAGCATGCAGACGGCATTGGTGTATCCAGCAAGCACCGCCGCCATGGCCGAGAGCGTGCCTTCCACCGTGCTTTTGCACGATTTGTCCGCACCGACCCGTCCTTCGCTCATGAACTTGCAAGTATCAATGGTATCAGTGGCAATGCAGGTAATAGTGTGACTGTGGATGTTAATGCAAATGTCAGTGCCAAGGGAAATGCCAATGCCTATATTGATGCCAATGGAACCAGTTCTGCGGAAGCAGTCATGGGGTTGCCAAAGGAGAAGTTTGTTTGGCCATGGACTGGGGTTCTTGCAGCTAAAGTAAGTTTCAGTAACGAGGACTTTGCTGGTAGGGTGGTCATGTTTAGTTTCGTTGATGTCGTGCCTTTGGTTGTCGATGAGGTGGAAGGCATGGAAAGCTTTGCGATTGTGACGTTTACAAATGATTGGGGTGGTTTTAGTGACGCTCTCACACTTGAGAACCATTTCAATGTGAATAAGCTTGGGAAGAAGGAATGGGTGGAAATGAATAGTGGTGGAAGTGCTGTGAAGGGGGAGGAGAATGGGGAAGGGGTGGTTAAGGTTTATGGTTGGGTTGCCCGTGAGGAAGACTATACTGCAGGGAGTGTTGTTGGCAGGTACTTGAGGAAGCATACCGAGCTGACAACCATAGATGAGGTCTCTAAGAATAAGTTGGAAGAGTCGGGGAAGGTGGTGGCGATGCTCGCAACTCAGATTGAGGCAAAGAACAGATATTTGCAGGATTTGGAGACCAGGAATAATGCAACAGAACTCTCCATTCAACGGCTTGAGGAAGACAAGAGGAGGCTACATGAGGCATATAATGAAGGTATGCTTTGCAATTGTGTGAGTTACCCATTTTTCACATGTCTGGTCAGTAGTGATGCAAGCAAAACTTTTGTCAAATGGAGCAAATCAACACATGATATTTCTGTCTTATACTATTGCATAATTACTAATTTGCAACTGATGTTAAGAGCCCTGAATGACCAACTTCATAACAATATCTTTGTGTTTCACATGAACTGTTTGGAAAAAATATTGCTCCTTGGTTAAAATTAGACAAGTAACAGGAATGCCAGACTTGTGTTGGTTTGTCACTATGCACACAGTTCCTTCAATTCTCTCTAATGTACTAACATCATGCTGCCCAGTGTCTGATGAGATTAATTTTGGTTACAGCTCCAAACACATTTTTTTAATGTAAACTTTCACTTATAGCATTAGTCTATTCCATTACAAAATAAAAAGCATTGTTGTTCTATTATACACCAATATGCACTCCGCAACATCATAATAAGTTTTACGTTTTCTCCTCCAGAAATGCGCAATCTGCACCGCAAGGCTCGTGACAATGCTGTGAGGATTTTCCAGGATAACGAAAACTTGAAGCTTGAATTAGAAAATAAGAGGAGAGAGCTGACATCACGAGCTAAGCAGCTAGAGAAGTTGACAGTTGAGAATGCCAGCGACAGGAAGAAGCTTGATGATGAGAAGCAAAAGGTAAGTTAATGAACTATCTATTACAGGCATTAAGCTATGCTTGTGTACTGCCTACTAAAAACATTATGCCTAGGATACTATTCTTATCTTAGAGCATATCAGATACCTATTTGTTTTAAGTGGTCAACCTCAAAACGGGACTAAGATTGTTACCTTCTTCAGGACTTGTGCAAGTCATTTGAAATGATGCAACATAACGGTGATTTCTCTTTGACAGATATATATCAAGTATTCTATTGTCTGAATTATGGGTTATTGTCCAACATTTAGTTTCTAGACTGTGTAAACAATGTCATACTTCTTTCTATAGCATAGGTGCTTAATGTTATTTTAACAGATCCTTTCTTTAGAAATTTTTTGTGCTCAAATAGTCAAATGCAGAAAACATTTTGAGAACCCTAATGGAAAACAAGTGCAAGGTTTTTGTGTGGACTCTAGGCACAACAGTGCTCTGATGGCAAACAACCTAGACATACGTGTCCCTTGTAGTTTGTAACCAAGGTCAAGAATCCCTGACCCATCTCTGCTTCACCTGTTCCTACGTGGCCCTCAGTTGGACGCTGATGCTCAACTGGACAAACTCCAACATCATGACTCGCTCCTTAATCGCTTTATAGATTGGTGGCACCAAGTGAAAGTACTATGGCATGTTCATTTGTGTGACCTGAAACATTTGGAAAGAGAAAAACCGAAGGATCTTCCAAGTCCCAGATGATGCCACAGCTTGCCCTTAGTAATTAATTTTTTCTCTGTCCTTTTCTTGTCCCTCTCTCTTTCCTTCATATAAATTGGCCAGTAGTCCTTCCTTTCACACTAAAATATGTCCCAACAGATTGCTAGTTCTCTTAAATGAACAGTTGGCGCTTTCTAATTTCTAGTTATTGAAACCTTCGTAACTTGGGCCATATGTTCTGATAGCATAAATGTATAATACAATGTATTTTATGATATGTTTATGTCTTAAGTTTATTTTCTGATATGTACAGGCAAAAGATGATAATAGTGAACTTGAACTGGCAAGCATAGAACATCAGAGGGCTGATGAAGACGTTTTGAAGCTAGTTGAGGACCAGAAGGTTTGCTACATTGTGTACTTGTGTTGTTTTCTAGATAGGTACACTGGACTCTGGAAATAATAGTTAATACGTCTTGATTGCACCAGAGGGAAAAGGAAGAAGTCCTCGCAAGAATGCTTCAGCTGGAAAAGGAGCTTCATGAGAAACAGCAGCTTGAACTCGAAGTAACACGACTGAATGGCACTCTTCAAGTGATGAAACATTTGGAGGGAGATGATGATGGGGATATTCATGACAAGATGGAGAAGCTAAGTGAAAGATTAGAGCATGAAAAGAAACGACTGGAAGACTTGACTGGAGAGCTGGTGACGAAACAGCGTCAAAGTAATGACGAGTTACAAGAAGCTCGAAAAGAATTGATAGCGGTACTGCTTATTTTGTCTAGGATGTTTGCAATTGTATTGCATGTAATTTGTTCTTGAACTGTTGATGTTCAAAGGATTATCATTTATGAAATGACTGTCGCTATGTTCAGGGTTTGGAGGATATGTTAAGCGGGCGAACAGCTATTGGGATCAAAAGGATGGGGGAACTTGATGAAAAGCCATTTCAAAATGTGTGCAGGAAGAAGTATACAAATGATGATTACGAGACCAAAGCTGCCGAGCTTGCTTCAACTTGGCAGGAGGAAATAAAGAATCCATCCTGGCATCCTTTTAAGATTATTGAGATTGATGGAGAGAATAAGGTGTGTGCTAAGTTCTATGTTCAACTCTACTGTGATATTTGCCTTGTATAGAGACTAGTATTTATTTGAAAATCATAACCATCCTTGGATGTTGCAGGAAATTATAGACGATGAGGATTTAAAACTGCGGCACTTGTGGATCGAGTATGGTGACGATGTATGCAATGCTGTGAGAACTGCACTGATTGAGATAAATGAATATAATCCCAGTGCGCGGTATGTCACGCTTGAGCTCTGGAACTTCAGGAAAGGCCGTAAGGCGACAATGAAGGAGGTGCTAAAGTACATCTTCGCGCAGATGGAGACGACAAGTAAGCGCAGGAGGGGCTAAGGTGCCCTGAGCTGTGTTAGCTCTATGCCAGGATATAGTCTTGTACTGTAGAATGTAGAGTGTTGCCATTGGTGGCGTTGCAAGAACCTTTAGGCTGTTGTCCTCCCGGTGTGGGAGTTTTATTGGTACTCCGTTGTGAGATATAAAGCGTCCATCGATGTTGGTTGGTTGCGACCTCATGCAATCATGCTGTTTCCATCCTAAAACTGACGTGATCGGTGAAATTATAATAACCCATTATTTGGGGTATTGCTGTCATCCACTGGAGAATAATCTTAGACATGGTCAGGCAGTACATGCACTTGGAACTGTATATTATGCAGCTGTATATATGTAGCACAGTGGCAGTACTTAACCTTCTTTGTGTAATAATATGACAACATGGTGCCATTTAGCCAATCACCTTGATTATCCTCTTATAATTAGTAGCCTTGTTGATGAACATGTTACCATTTCATCCATCACCATACTTGCTCAAATAGTCACCATCTACGATCAACTTGTTGGCTCTTTGCCGTTTCATCCATCACCATACTTGCTGAAATCATCTATGATCGGCCGTCCGTTTGTAGGGCATTATTTCCATGTTAACAAATTCTTTTGCCCCTTTTTTGGTTGCGCCCTTGGTATGGGGAGCATTGTTGCCGAGGTGGCAGCATTGTTTAAGTGTTGTCCACTTATCATGGTGCTTTTAAGTGTCCATATTGCTTGAAATCGCATGTCCGCAGGTGAGTCCGGTTGAGTAGGGTAACAGGTAACTGGTGCTACTCCACAGTCCACAGTGACCACACACGCTATAGAGTTGAGCTAAACACTCCCCCCTCCGTTTTACACACTAGGGTACTGTATTTGTTTACGATCTTAAAAAAATACGTTTCATGAGATTTGTCGATCGAGAATATTAAAAGTGTAGTTACCGTGGTATTTCTACTCTTTACCTCCTAACTAAACACTTATTAAGAAGTAAAAAAGTTGTAACATTCTATATTAAATAGGGGGTGCAATGGTCTTTGCACATTGTTTCTTTCTTGAAACTATTTTTTTTATGGGGCAATTGTGTTCTTACCCTTGTTTTGAGAGCTAATTATGATTTTGCTCTCATTTTTTCCGGATTGTGATTTTGCCCTTACCTTTTCAAAGTGAAGAGCACCTTTACCCCTATTCGGCGTCAATGACACATGTATTTTCATATTAATACGTTATGATTTTTCCTTATTTTGAGTACTATTATTCAAAATATTTCAACAGTGATAATCGGACGGCTCCGACTTGTCCCGTCCGGAAGCAGCTGAAACGGGATCCCGTCGGCTAGAATTTCTCTCGTTGAAATCGCACGTCCGCAGCTGAGTCCGGTTGAGTGAGTTACCGGTTGAGTAGGGTAACTGGTGCTACTCCACAGTCCACAGTGACCACACACGCTAGAGTTGAGCTAAACACCACCCCCTCCGTTTTACACGATAGGGTACTGTATTTGTTTACGAACTTAAGAAAATACACTAGGGTACTGTATTTGTTTAAGGGGCCAAGTAAGACAAAACAAAATTTAGGAGGCCAAGTGAGATTTTCATCGAACTTCCGGAGGCAAAAGTGCAATTTACTCTATTTTTTTTATGGATAACAAACATAACATAGCGAAGGAAGTGAATAGCAAAATACACGCATCCCAACCAACATGGCAGAGGAAACCTCAGTGATCAAGACAGCTCCCATGTCGAGTGACGTAGTGATGGCCGACGCCGAAGCGGGCAATGCCGGCGACGGAGAGCTCGTCTGGCCGTGGACCGGCATCCTCGCCACGGACGGCGACGACACCGCTGCGAGCGCGCTCGCTTGCCGCGCTCAGCAGCAGTTCGCCGGAATCACAACCACCGCGCTCCAAGAAGCGACGGCCGAACAGCAGCAGCAGCAACATTTCTTGGTGCTGCACTTCGGCAAGAGGTGGGAGGGCCTCCGGGACGCCATGTCGCTCGCCGGCCGCTTCGCCGGAGCCGGGAGGAGGGAGTGGCGGCGCCGCGGCGGGAGCGCCACGGGCGTCGTGTTCGGGTGGGCGGCCGGGGAGGAGGACCTACACGGAGACGGCGAGGTCAGCAGGTTTCTGAGGGAGGCCGGCGCGGCGGCGAGGAGCGCGGCGGACGTGGAGGGGGATGATGCGAGCGCCGCCGCGAAGTTCAGCGGCTTGGCCGCCGAGTACGAGAGGAGGAACAGGTTCATGGAGGCAGTGTGCGAGGAGAAGCTCGCGGCGGTGCAGGCGGCGGAGGAGGAGATGAGCTGGCTCCATGGCGAGCTCAAAGGTCTCTGCAAAACGCATATCAAGTTCAGTTCATCCATGTCTTTGACAGATCAATCTGATTCGTGCAGCGTTTGTTTGATACTCTGATTCTCACCAGAGCTAAGAAATATAACTGACAATATCATACCGGCGATGAACCATGATGTCCATGAGGAGAATGAGAAGCTCGAGGCAGAGCTGAAAACAATCAAGGAGGAGATTGACATAAGAACGGAGAGAACCAAGGAGCTGATCAAGGATAGGAGAGCTAGACTGGAGTGCAGCAATGTGCACAAGGTAGACTCACTCACCTGAATTTTGTATGTCTGTATGAATCAACAATTCGGTTTTAAGTTCTGAAATTCGACCTGAACCTTTATGTTAGGATCAACAGTATACTCTTGAGTTCTGAACTATACTGAACCACGCAATCGTCGATTGACTGTTCCACACCAGAGTGAGCTGTTAATGAGAAGTTACAGATGGTGCATGAGGGTCCTCAGCTAAAAAACAGAAATGAATATTACAACTCGATCAAATTAGATTTTTCATCGTGGTCAATCCTTTTTCAACCACACATGAATTGCTCGGGACATCAAATGCTCAACACCATTATTAACTAAATCATACTTTTTGAAAACAATTCCAAATCCAATTATACTCATACACATATACATACGCTTTTCAGAAAGAGATGGAAGTCATTAATGCAAAACTAATTCAGCTTGAGAAGCAGCTGGAGCAACGGCAATCACTCGAGTCCACCATACGGCAACTGAATATCAAACTACAAGCAGGGAAGAACCTTAGAAAGGAAGACCATCAAGATCTTTACAAGATAATGATGAGCTTGAAAGAGAATCTAGACCAAGAACAACAAAGGCTGGAAAAGTCCTGTGTTGAACTGATGAACAGAGCGCGAATGTACGGCGACGAGCTCCGAGAAAATCGCCAAGAGTTGATCAAGGTGAACAGCAAGTTATCATTGCTTTTTTTAGGAGTCACACTGTTTCTGAAACTCTCTCGAAATTGTCACAATGCTCAGGGTTTGGAGCGTGAGACGATCACCGGGAACATGGTCATTGGGGTCAAAAGGATGGGAGAACTCGATGAAAAGGCTTTTCACCTTGCATGCAAGAGGAAGTTCAGGGATGATGACCCAGATGGCCAAGCAGCAAGATTGGTCTCAAGATGGAAGGACGAACTGCATGACCCATCCTGGCATCCATTTACGATTATTCAGGTTGATGGAGAGGACAAGGTACCTATGATCTATCCGATTTCCCTGCACTCATTCCTGCATTTGCATCTTCTGAATCTTTGCATGAAGAATCATTGGCCCAAGCCCCCAACTTCTTGGACTTCCTGACGATTGCAGGAGGTAGTAGATGCAGATGATCAGAAACTGAGAGAGTTGCAGGCCGAGTATGGCGACGGTGCCTGCAACGCTGTGAAGGCCGCCCTGAGGGAGCTCAACGAGTACAAACCTCACGGACGGCACGCCATGAATGAGCTGTGGAACTTCAGGGAAGGGCGCAAGGCAACGACGGCGGAGGTGGTGCAACACATACTGGAGCAGCTGAAGACAGGCAGTTAGTAGTCTGACACTGCAAGTAGAGTCTGCAGATGCAATGCATTCTGTTGCTTCCTACCTGTACTCAAAAACATTTTGGGGTTTTCAGTACATTTTTTTACGGTTTGATGTTGTTTGTATGTGTAGTCTGGGCAGCTTACCTATGGATTTCTTGTACAATGTTGCGCTCTTGGCTGTTGTCTCATAAACTATGTTTCATTATGCAATGTTTCATTATCCAATGTTTTTTTGGGGGGAGGGACCTTGTCCAATGTTTTGATGGAGTTGGAAGGAGAGGAATCCAATTGGCAGAATCACACCGCCTGGCGTCAAGTTACAGAGAAGCAAGAGCAAAGATACAAAAGAAATGGATCCATTATCAACATTAAACTTTCTTCAATATTCCATTTAATTTCTCATTCAGTCAAAAATCCATAACGTGTGCCTTCCTTTACACATCAAAATTTGCTCAAAACAAGCATAACATTTAGCGGTATCATGCCATTATACCTTTTGGCAACACTGATGAGATTCTGGTGCTTGTGAAAACAAATGAACACAAGCATAGACGAGGTATGCTGACCTACATAGATATACATAAGAGCATCTCAAATAAATGGAAGAAATAGTTGAACCTAGGGCTTCCAATTGAAGAGGAGGGGAGGGGAGGGAAGGAAGAGGGTGGGGAAGGGCCGGCCATGGCGGCGGCGGCGGCGGCCGGCGGCCTGGCGGCACTAGGAGGGAGGAGAAGATGAGAGGAAGTCTGATACGATGTTAGAATGAGAGAATGAGTGCTATCTATTCCAAACCCTAGAAGGGTGGTAATATAGTAGAGTACATGGGCCTCTAGATGGGCCTGATACATGGGCTCACACACATACTCCAACACAAACAAATGGAAGAAATAGTTGAACCTAGGGCTTCCGATTGCATACATGATCAACACTGATCATATGATATCTGATCGATTTAACTTTATTTGACCATCCATGACCCATCCCTCCCTCTGCAGCTAATATTCTGGAGAACAATCATAGACATGGTTTACATACTACATCTACTGTTCTATTTTTAGCAGAGAATTGGAAAGATTTCACCAAGCCTTCCTTCTCTTGATTTGCATCTTCATAAAATAAGAATGCAAGTGGTCGATTGAGATTTCAGAAACAACTGGCTTAGACTATCCATGGTTTATAACCGCCGACTGACATTTATAATACATATTATACACAGCAGAACATAATTGTAGAAGCCTAAAGGCAGTACAGAGAATATCAATGGAAGTGCGAGGCTTCTACTTCTGTTCCATAGATATGCAGGTATCAATTCTTTGCAGAAAAGTACATACATTCACCACTAACTGCAAAGGCCAACACATAGGTGTTTAATCGCTTCAGTGTTATTTGGATTGTTGAGAAGATATGTTTCGGTCTTTCCAGTGCTTTGGCATGTCAGATTTACTTGATTTCCAAGCTGTGAAGACTGCAGGAGAAGGTTCATATCAATAAAATCCCAGTAAGGATGTAATAAATAATATTGAGATATTAATGTATAAGCACCACAACAGTGGCCATATCAACCATACTGAAAGACAAATTAATCCGGGCTAGTGAAAATTCTAGCTATGCTCACTGGTTGAGCAAGGTGACAAAATGTAGTAACAAAAACAGCAGTATAGATCTGAAAGAAAAAGACCAGACCACTCTAGAGTAAAATAAACTCTCGAGACGTAGTCTTATGCTCTAAGCATAAACAGAAAGAATAACACTGCAAAACTAACAATGGCATAATGGTTGGAAACAACCAAGGTAACTTTTTGAATGTCATAATATGTGATCGCAGCCTGCGGTGGCTGAAGTACTGATGTTTTTTTAGTTTCAAATTCTTTAGTGAAATGTACTCAAAAGTACAATATCCATACATAGTCTTTGTTGATATACTCATTTATTTATTTTTTATGTCAACACAATTTATCCAGAATGCAATGAAAAAAAGGCTATATTCACTAGTGAAGTAGGGATTGCCACATACTAGGCAATAGTTGTTTGGTGCATTGCAGTTCCACTTTGAAGTAGGCACGCAGCTAAGATAATGGCACCAGGAACAATGCTCGCTAGCATTGAACCCTTTCAGTAGCAATACCAAGCCAATGGTGAACCTGCCAACAATACCGCAAGAGATGTGGTTGAACAATAGATGCTAACTATATCGGCATTATTCTTGTGCTGATGGGGAAGATATTTACCCAGAAATTAATATTGCTGTAGCAATCACCCAAAGTACGATTTGATATGTCTTGTACTTGCGCTTAGCTGTGCCCATGGGGAACCCAAGTGGAGAGTTCTTTTGGTTAATGTAGCCAAACTGAGGACGGATGAGAAGCACAAAACCAAGAAAGAAACCAGATACAAATCCTCCAATATGAGCAAAGTTGTCCACATGTGGAAGAATTCCAACAGCTAAGTTGATAGCAATGATCATAACTAGAGTCAATAAAGCTGCAAACTGTTTTTTAAAAGAGTGAAGTTAGACACAATAAATATGGTGCAAATTGTGAAAAAATTGCACAAATTATAGAAACAACCTTATTCTCATATATTGTCCAATTCGTTATCAGCTCTGACAGCATGGAGCCCAATAATCCAAACAGTGCACCTGAAGCACCAACAGAAATATTCGACACCATAAATAGCGCAGACAGCAAGCTACCACCAATCCCAGAGATCACATACAATGTGCCAATCCTCACTGCAACAAACAATCATTAATCCCTGGTCAAGTTATATGGCAATTAGCTGTTGAAGGAACTGTCTGGACTCCAGTGTGCAATGAAATGAAAAATCTTGCGAAATTTGAAGTAAAACTATTTAAACACTTACGGAAACCAAATTCCTTCTCAAGCCTGATTCCGATCAATAGGAGACTCAACATATTAGCAAGTATATGAACAACACCAGCATGCAACCAAATGCAAGTGATGAGGCGCCAGCCTTCATGATCTTTGGTAACTCTACTGGTCTCTAGAGCCCCCATTTTCAGCAGCCTGGGGAATTGATACATGTCAGTTGACCCTTGCTTGGACAAATAAACATGACAATACTGTAACATCTTTACATCATAATGTTGCAATATCTTACCATTGGTCTCTGATTTGAAATGAACAGTAATTGACTTTAAGTGGCAACCTTTTAACACTTTCTACTTCTAAGGGATTGCTTTATAGCTAAAAAACTGAGGTTAGACCCAGTCCCTCGTATATACTTCTCTTCTGATTAGGATGGCTGGTTATTCAAATATAACAAGACAAAAGTACACAAATCTTTATTTCCATAAAAACAACTGAACAAGACAACACAACAGTTATCAACTTATTCACAATAAAAAAGAATATTTGGATAGTGATAAGAACAAGTAGCTTATTATTTCAAATCTTAACACAAAAACAATTTATATAAAATCATTATGTGACAATTTTGCCCATGTATTGATTCTATTGTATTCCACCCTGCAATCATTTCATTAAGAGTTTTAATCTTCAAAATATTCGTAAATCCAACAAATAAACAGTGAATGATCCATGCCAAAAAAAAGAAACAACAAAAGCACAAATTTACCTATAAAAGGCCACAAATATAAGAAATGCCACTCTCTGGAGTTCAAAAAATTTATCCACAAATTTATCCAACATATAAAATAAAGTTTCAATCGACTCACATGATGAACACCTCAAGTTTCCCAACTTTTAAAATACACAACTTCTATCTCAACAGCATTCATTGGCGTGTCAACAGTGCAGCTTTCGATCAAATTAAAACAAGTGATAACAAAAGCAGCCATTTTTTATGCAAAATAAGCAAGTAAAGTTTAGACCATTCTTGCCTCAGCATTTGAACTATACCTAAGATAATCATACAATTCTTGCCTCAGCATTTGAACTATACCTAATCATACAGGTTTTTAATGAAGAAATTATAAGGAAAGCCAATGTCGTAGCAGATCCAAGGAGCTCCTAAAAAATTCAGAGTTTCGCAATAACAGATGAATTGATCCACAATGACGAGTAAAACGATTAAAATTATTCCATAAGGGAAGTGCATTTGACCAAATATAAACCATTTCGAACAATGTAGGCACGCCAATAGATGGATCCAAAGATCCAAACTTCCAGCAGATTTTAAGGGTGCATTACGTGGCGGAGGACGGCCCGATGAGAGGATTCTCCTTGTACGACTGGAACGCGAACCTCCCGAGCTCCGGCGCGAGCCAGCACCCTTGCGTGGCGGCGCCCTCGCCGGCGGAGCCGCCTATGGCTGCGCCGGCGGCCTCGGCGTGCGCGGGGCAGTCGTTGATGTACATGGTAAGGACGAAGAGGACGACGTTGGCAACAATGAAGAGCGGCACCAGGAACGGGAACCAGCGCCGGAACGGCCGGAACTCCGGCGGCGGCGGCGGCGGCGGGCGGCTGCGGTGCTGGTGGTGCGACCCGAGATGGCCGTGGTGCCCGGGGCCGTGGCTACGGCGCCGCGGGCTCTTGGGCCGCTCATGTCCTCCACCCCCTCCGCCGCCGCCGCCGGCCGCCACGTCGATGGGCACCACCGCCGTCTCGCCCCGCCGCGGCATGGCGCCGGCGGCGAGCGGCGCGGGTGCGAGGCCGGCTGGAATCCGAGGGTCGGTGCGAGGAATGCGAGCACGGGAGGTAGGATTGTGCGCCTCGGGTGGTCGTTCGTCCGAGCGTGCTGTCTCGTGAGAATTGAGGTGGTGGGGAGGAGGTGGAGGAGGAGAGGTGGAAACGGAGGAGGAAAGGAGGGAGAAGGGAGATCCCTATTTTTAGAATTGTTTTGGCATGAATTTTGTTTTTCCAAATGTGTCTGCTCCTCCTCGCGGTGCAGAAAAAGGTTATGTCGGCGGTTTTTCACCTGACTGGTTTTATGAACTGTGTTCGTTTATAGGGGGATTTTTACTAACTAGGTTGCTTGACCGAACACACGTAGGAGGACACACAATTTACTCAGGTTCGGACCCCTAAAACGGGTAATGGTTCTACTCCTGCTTGTTTGTATTGGAAAGTGTGTGTCTGTTTTCGCTGGAGAAGGTACAATGTTCGTGTGAATGAGGAATCCAACCTCTCTCTCTCACCCGGATCCCCTTTTTATACTGCCAGGACGGCAGAGAGAGAGAGAGAGAGAACATTAATTGGGTCAGAATCCCACTTTCATCTATTGCTGATGTTGGTTGCTTCACCTGCTCCCGCGCTATCATCGAGTGCGAATGAGATGGAAGAGCCGCCTGACACTAGCGCCGGTCAGACCTGCTGCAGCACATTGACAGAATGACCGCTATAGGGTTGCCAGAACCACAGTGACAACAATCATCACCTTTTGTCTCTCACGTCGAATCGCCGCATTTAATGCTTTCGATACACTGAGAGGATACAGGCCTTCTATGATAAGCTTCCTCCTTCCTTTTTGTGCGTGCCTGCCAGGGGGCTCGAATCACACCTGTTTGGCAAGGCACCACTTGTCGGGGTAGCCGGGCCAACGCCAAGATGCCACGCGGCGGGCTCGCTTAGGGCGCCTAGGCCTTGCCCGCCCGTCGTGCGCCGAGCCACCGCGTGGCATGCTCGCCCGTGGCACCCGGGGTCCTTTTCTCGCCCGCCGTGCACTGAGCCGCCGCGTGGCGTGCTCGCCCGTCGTCGATCCGATAGAGGGAACAAACCCCGGTGCGCATTGCACCGATAGGGTTCTTTAGGTTTCTTATTTTACTTGTATCTTGTTTTGTTTTAGTCAGGAATGATCATCTTTTAGGCTAGGCTGTTTTCAAAAGCCAAACGCTTTGACTCGACTAGTTGAAGTCGTTCTTTTAAATTAAATGGATCATTTCTACAAGTCACTTCTATAAGAACATCCATAACGGTTGGTGTTATATTGGAACTCACAAATTGGTTCCAAGTACCAGAGACAAACAATAGTTAGATACAATACTAACACCAGTTGAACCCAAATAATTTATCAGTCATATATAAGGAAATGAGTACATTTTACATGCTTGAACTATCGATGAAGTCCAATTAACCCCCCAAACTATAAAATAGCCTATTTCACATACCGCAACTATAAAAACCGAAGCAAACATCAACATATGTTGGTTTTAAAGGTGGCTTTGAATAACTTCATTGTACACTTCTAAATTAATTTCTTTGATTTTAGGAGGTTCATTGGACTTATTTGAATTTTATTAATATTTTGATGTTGTAAAATGGCTTTATTTAAATTAGAAAATAAAAAACATTTAAAACCACCATATGTTGATGTTTGTTCTAATTCTAATAGTTGTTATATGAAATGAACCATTTTATAATTTAGAGGGTTAAGTGGACTTTGTTGATATTTGACTTTTTCCATATATAATAATGAATACAAAATTTGCTTACAAGAGAGTTTTTAAGCACATGTAATACTTAGAGGTTGCCTTCAAGCAACAAGAGAAATCACTTACATATAGCTTTGCTCAAGTTCACCTTCCCAATAAACAGGTCCATTCAACGGTTGGGCCGAGCAAAAAAAGGATCAAAATGGGTCATCAGCATCGAGCATTATACATGGTTATGGTTAGAACGCAGTAATTTGCAAAATACTAATAGATAAGATTTCTTAAAAACCCTCCAAACTTTTGTGGTATTAATTGTCGCTACATTCTTTCAGCATAGCTCGACGTGGAGTAGCAGTTGGCAAAACCTGACCGATCCTTAACTCTTGCGCTAAGTACTAACCGCCTTGATACGAAGGCTGCAATAGCAAATAAAGACATAGCCACCGTGTCGCCATCAATCAACGTCGAGAAAATCGTTTTGGTAGGTGAACCGCCTGCTTCCATTGTGTTGCAATCAGAAAAAGGCTAACCGTTAACTTCCTCTCTTCCGAGGCATGTTCCAGATTTCATATTTTGTTTATGCGGCTACATCACGCTGTATGTGTCAGCACACACTTAGCACCTCATGCATGCATTTTAAATAGTTAATTACTTAATTACCTTGTATGCATTCTAAATAGTTGGTACATCGGTACAAAACACAAAGATTACATGGAAAAAAGTGGTGGATTAGCAGGACAGGATTTGATCAAAGTCTTAAAGCCACTCGTGACTAGCTTAGCTATGATTTGATCAAAATCTTGAAGGGAAAAAAAACAAAATCAGCATGTTGACAAGATATGTTTTCAATACTCGTGAATTGTATGTCAGAAAAAAAATTACCAGGTGCACAAGCAAGGAAAGCCGACAGTTCGAGTGCTCAACAAGACAACAGGCCATACATTTCTCATCACATCGAGATGCAGAATGCAAGCTACCTAAACTGATCTCTTCCTTAAACAAAAAAAAAATGTTATTAATAATGTACATATGTTGGAGCTATGGTCTTGGATGCAGTAAAGTACAATTAATCTGTTCTCGCAGTATGTTTTGATTCAATAATAAGGCATGGTGAAACTTACAGTATATGTGAGACTTCAATCCAACTCAACTCAACAGTTGCAGCCCTATCAGACTCCATTGTGAAGCATGAAAAACAGTATACAATGACGGCACCACACTCTGCTTAAAACACTATAATCACGCGTAATCATATTATAGGCCTCTGGTAAGAAGCACCCAATTCATCGAGCCTCTGGTAAGAAGCGCCCAATTCATCGAGCCTCCGCAAGCTCAGTCATCATACCCTACTGGGCAGATCAAGAATCCTAGATTATCCAAGTAATTATTGAAAGCCAAACTGCCCTTGGATGGTAGAGGACTGCTTGACTCTGCTTCAACTATGCACTGCACACAATCTTGTGATGCAGGCATTGCGGTTGCAGGACAACGCCGCCGGGGTGGATAGTTTACAAGTATTTGACCATTCCACGGCCTTCCACACTGAGCTTTGAAGCCTGAAGATTTTTCTTCTTGGGTGCTTTCAGCTGCTGCAATTTCTTATTCATCTGCATGCCCCACAAGAATGAATAATGGTCAAACTTCCACAGTTCACATAGCATGACATTAACCTGTCAGATTATAATATGCACACACAAGGGATTAGTCTAGAAGGTGGGAAAAGAACCTTTAGCCGGCGCTGGTCTTGGACAATCTGTTTAGCACGAGCTCTTATCTGTTCAGGATCAACTTTGGACTGTGGTCGAATGACGAAATCCAAAGGCGAAGCTTCTGGCCTAGAAGCATGCTGCCTTGCACCACCTTGCCCCGACTTCCGCCTGAATTCAAGCCACAGCCGAATTAATCAAATAAGTATGGTGGAATAGCTACACAACCTGCACGGAGCACAGAATTTTGTGATTGGACTTACTGTAAGAAGTCAGCATCAAGATCATCGTCTCTGGATTCCATCCCAGAACTACTTGACGAAGGCCTTTAAAAGGAAAGCGTAACCAAGACAGATACCAAATAGAGGAAGAAAACTCAGGATTAGAAGATTGCCATTCAGACACTACTCTTCCAATGACGATAATTAAATGAGTCCAGCACTCACTTCTTCATCTGAGGTCGCCTGTAAGGAGCTCTTTCATCATCATATCTCCTCATATCCTCAAATCTTGTGCTCTTGTTGAATATTGGTCGAGACTGTTATTTTAGTTAACAATCAGTCGTTATAGACCAAGAACCTTCAGCATCAAACAATCATACAAATTCAGATGATTAGAGAAAGAGATAATTACCCATTTATCGACCAGTTCCTTTGCTAGTTTCCTATTAGCAGTAGTCTCCTCATCAGATTTAGACAAAAACATAATAACCTGTATATGCATCAAGTGATAGGTTTAATCATTAGTGCACAGCAGATAATCAGAAAAATCAATGGGAAACTGCACAAGTATACCTTTCCTAGGCCGCTTTTCTTAAGCTGCTCCCTTCTGTCATATTGCTCCAAATCAATGGGAAACTGCAAAATAGAAACAGACCTTTCATAAGAAAATAGGTCATGAGGGACAATCAAAGTCTAATAACACGAAGTAAATAGTTCTCTTATGCTAAATCTAAGTTCCATAGCACAAAAGTTAAAAAAAGAGAAAGGCAATTTGCCTACGTCAGTTAGTAATTTCAGCACAGCAGTCCGAATATTCATATTTGGCAGGCTTCCATCAGGTAAAGGTTCAAGCCAGTTTTTTAAAAGAGTGAGCACTCCATGATCAAGAAATTCCTGCTGGAGATTCTTCCTGCAAAATAGTGATAGACAAAGAAAAATACATTAATGTACAAAAGGTAGCAAAACAGATTGGCACCACAGGCAAAAATATTTTGCTACCAATGGCTACGCCCAAACATCTTACTTTGAGAGAACATCTATGAGCAATGGAAGCTTCATAAGTTTATTAATGGCTGGTTTTGATTGCCTATTTAGGCTTGCATCTTCTTCGGCCGCTACTTCAAACTCAGCAATGAATTGTTCCACAATAAGACCGATATCTGCACGTGGACGATCATTCTTCTTTTTCTTTTTGCCACCCTTAAAGAGACGCTCAATTTCATCATCCTCTTCAGCTTCCTCTGCCTAAAATAAAGTGAATTAGTTCACATAGAAGTAATAAAGACGAGAAATGAATGAGAATCAATAAAATATTTTGTAATTCTTACCGTGTAATACACATATTTTGAATTGATCACCAGAATTTCATAACAAAGCATATTGTTCCCTAAAAACAAAATCTAATCCTACAGGATTATGGTGATGTGTAATGGGCCTGTAGCATATTGGAATCACTCCACCATTACTGGATACCAGCATTCTTTTGGTGAATCAACCATTGATTCATTGGTATGACAAACGGCCTAAAAACCACAACCCATTGAGCATAACTCTAGTGACAATACAAACATTATGCAACATATTCCAGTTTTTTTCCATCCTTTACAAATAAATGGTACTCATTCAACTATTTGCTTCAATTTTTTTGGTTGACTTAACCAAAGGGCAGATGTAAATGATCCCAACAATCAACTACCTTCAACAAGACAACAAACGAACCTTTAATTCAGCCTTTACAGCTAAACATTGAAACTGGATTAAAGGACTACGCATCTGAGAAAGTCTAAAATTTGAAACTAGATTAACAAATTACAGCATGTGAGAAACTAAGGATAAATACCTGCGGAAAATGCCGAGGAGAGTGGCCGCCATTGTCGCTGCCATAACGGTCAGCTGGGTCAACCCCACTATCATCGATGAAATTGTCATCATCTACAGTTCTAACACCTTCTTGATCATCCTGTTTCATGAAAATATAATGTCAACAGAGTGCTATGGATATGAAAGTTAACAACACAATTATGCGACACACAAAAAGGTCTTAAACAATACCAAATATAGACCGCATACTCATCTTATTCAAATGGAAGATTTCACACTAAAATTATAGACCGCATACCATACTGTGCAAGCAAGTCTCCCTGTAGGAGAAAACTTGGGAGGATCGCTAGCAAAAGTAAACTCAATTATCATGGAGATGACTAAGGTATCAAAAAACAGGGCTACCAGTGCCATGAGATATAAAAAGGTACCCCTTCCGTCCAATATTATAAGGCGAGGACATATTTTAAGATTCAAACCACGTGATCTTAACTAACTATTTTTCAAAAGACATGTAAGGTTTTGTGGTAAAAATATGGTACCATTGAATTTGTATTTGAACATACTTTTCAGTGACTATAAGTTTGTTGTTATAAACAATAATATTATAAGAGATATTAAGAGTCAAAAGTGTAGTTTTGGATACTGTGCAATTCAAACTGCGCCTTATAAAATTGGACAGAATGAGTATTCTCCACTCTCCAGGTAGAGTCATAGAAGTTAATAGCAATTAGAGGACTGTTCTAATTATATATGGACATCTTCCTCAGGAATAAGATATTACACAAAAAAATGCGACCACAGGTAACCCTTATAGCAGAAGCATTCATTGCAAAATTAAGCCAACCACTGGTCATCACAAGAAAGGATTGATGGTCCAGTCCCCATGCATGAAGTCAGTAGATTCGAGTGAACTGGCCATACTACAAATTAACATACTTGAGGTTGCATCTGGATGACTGGATGAACCAAGAACAAACGCATTTCAAGGACCCTGATCATGGTTGGTTCAATAGCAACCACACATTTACATTTACATTGAATAAATTGAAACTATGAGGCAAGGGCCAATCTACAACTTAAATCATTTCATTTCACTATAAGTGATCCGTTATCTAAATCCACAGTACCATCCTAATTGCAAAGCATTAGCAGCAAAACTTCTAATACGTAACACCTAAAGAATAATATGAGCTCCATAGGATACCAATCCACACTCGATGAACATCTTTGGCACACAAACAATTTCAGCCACAGGCACAATAATAAAACAGTGATTAAGAAGCTCATGTGCAGGTAATAAAGCTGTACATCCCAAAGATCAGTTTTTGATACAACATACAAGCACACAAAGTAAATTACAAGTGAAGAACATCTCGATGACATTAAAACATTTGGAAACAGATGTTTTACCTCAGAATCGCCCCCAGCAATGGTATCCCAGAGCTCCTGGATCTCCCTTTCCCCCTCATCCTGGTCCTCGTGGCCGCCGCCCTTCCCTCCCGAGTCACGCTTCTCCCTCACCTTCCCCATCCCCATCCCCCTCTCCCTCTCCCTCTCCCTCTCCCTTCCATCCTCCTTCCTCTTCTTCTTCTCCTTCTTCTCATTGCCCCCGCCCCTCGCGAGGTCCCTAAGAGCCGATGAGCCCTTCCGCTTCTTCGCCTCGTTGGCCTCCACAATCACATCGTCATCCAACAACGCCGCCGCCTCGTCCCCCCAGTCGTCTAGCCCGTCCCCGGGCAAGCTACCGCCGCCTCCCCCGCCCCCAGCCTTCTTTAGCAGCCGCTTCCGGGGCCTGGACGAGGACCCGGCGCCGTCGTCGCCGTGCACGGGGGTCGGGGAGCGGTCGCGGTTCCAGTCGGCGCCGCCCCCGTCGTCGTCGCCGAGGTCGTCTTCGAGGTCGTCGTAGCGCTGCAGCTCGGGAGAGGGGTCGCGGGCGTCGTAGTCCATGAGCGGCTCGCCGTCCTCGTCGATGTAGCTGCAGGCGCGGATCGCGGACGGGTCGGGGTGAGGCGGCGGAACCCTAGGACAGCAGAGAGGGGCGCCCCCGGGGGGCAGGGTAGGGGAAGCACTCACCGGTCGTCCATGGCGATGGCAGCAGCGAGACGGCGCGAATCCAAACCCTAGGTGCGATGGAGATAAGAGTATAGACGGGAAGGAAGGAGAGATGGATTCGGATTTCGGAGACGGGAAGGAGACGAGGCGGAGAGCTGGAGGAGAGGAACGGAAGACGGAAATTTTGGGCCGGGCTATGGGCTCTCGTTGGAATGGGGGCCGCTATATGCGGCCTGGGTCGACCCATACCGGTCGGATTGAGGTTATGTAATTTTCAGCTTAACATCTTAACGAGTTATATACGTTTTAAAAAACATA
The DNA here is from genome assembly GCA_005191435.1 of Raddia distichophylla. Taxonomy (NCBI): domain Eukaryota; kingdom Viridiplantae; phylum Streptophyta; class Magnoliopsida; order Poales; family Poaceae; genus Raddia; species Raddia distichophylla. The sequence goes on from SPJY01014171.1 coordinate 253,413, forward strand.
TGGTTTGAGTTTTTTAGTCTATTTTTTCGCTGTTTTGAACGTGGGTCCTAACACTTTTAAAAACAAATTAAACAAAATGTATCCGAATCTCGAGACTATCTTGAGAGTCTCTCGAAGTTCAGCCATTTCAGTCGTTCAGATCAGCTCAAAAAAACAGAACCTTACTAATTAAAATGAGAAGGGTAAAAAAGTCGTTTTTGTCTGTAAACTTCGCCTATTTTGGTTTTCGAAACCCAAAATCCAACTCTGCCTTTGAACTAAAACCGAATACTCCGCACTCGTGATCACTGACCAGTAAAATGATGGTCACGAGATTTTGGTTGAGATAACAGTTTATGCTAAAAATTTAGATGATTGCTAATCTACCTGTGTAGTCTACACATGTGCACCATACTAACAAGGCCAAAGACGCTACCAACCTCTAATTGTCTTTTGGTAAAAATTTATCTAAAATTGGGACATCCAAACTAGGGATGCAAATGGGTTGGCCCTAATGCCACCTTTGGCCTTGCCTAGTTTATTTATTTGTACTAAATAGATTAGGAATTAAGTTTTTAGTACAAACAAATAAACTAGAGAGGATCAAAGATGACCCTAGAGCCGGCCCATTTGCATCCCTGATCCAAACAGAGCTTCACAACAGAGAAGTAGATGGTAGTTCTCCTGCCACTCTTTAAAAAAATAGAGTAAAATGCATCGGTGGTCCCTAAACTATTAGTTGATTCTCATCCAGATCCTTATTATTCGAAATTGCAGTTTTGGGTCCCTAATATTTTTGAGTGGGTTCGTCCCGGTCCAAACCTGCCATGTGACAACCATGGAGATAACATGGTGTTGATCCGAAAAAATGTCAGAAATCATAAAAAATATGGGAAATCATAAAACAATTATAAAAATTCATTAAAAAAATAAGGAAAAGTAGCACTTGATGGCTCCCATACGCCACGATGCTAGAGGTCTTGTGCTTACAACTATAGAGGGATTAAAGGCGACCACACTACCTTTATCTTTATTTTAATAATTTTATGATTTTTTTATATGTTTATGCTTTTTAATGATTTTCCATGATTTTTTTATTGATTTTTCCATTTTTTATTTTTTCCCATATTTTTATGATTCTTTTGATATTTTCTATATTTTCTATATGTTTTTAATGATTTTCCTATATTTTTATGTTTTTCATTTTTTATTTTTTTTGAAATTTCCCTACTTTTTAATGATTTTTCATTTTTTAGTGTTTTTAAAAATGATTTCCCCATGTTTTATGCTTTTTTTTAATGATTCCCCCTTTTTAAAACTATTTTACCCGACATGTCAGCGCCACATCAGTTCTAGAGTTGTCACGTGGCAAGTTTGAACCGGGGCGGATTCACTTAAAAAGATTAGGGACCTAAAACTGCAGTTTCAAAGAATGGAACCTAGATGAGAATAGACTAATAGTTTAGGGGCTGCTCGTGTATTTTACTCAAAAAAAAAAATATGTATCAACGTGCATCCAACAGTTAACCAACAAAAGCCAACACTTTGCATATACCACAACCACCAATAATGGGTAATAACCAACCGGTTTCAAAGCACATTAGCTACCCAGTTTGATCCAACATTCATTAATCAGGATACACACAAATCCACAAACTATTACACAAGCTAAGGCAGTTTGTGTTAAGGTGACTAGCTCAAGTGATGAGCAAAAGTGCAGACTATGCCCTTTCCCGCTGGCTCCAACCATCGCCTAAAAAAGCCAAAATAGCATATGTGGGTCAAAGACACATCAAAATACATAATAGCAAGGCTTAAATATAAAGACGATCCCTATTAACATAATCATCAATCCCTGCGCCACCCTATCAATACATTTCAATGCAATGCAGATTTGCAGTGCAATGTTATACATGATGATCTTTGACGTTGCGCGCACGGCATCTGAGCGTACGTCCGCTTTGTTTCGCAATATTTGTCCGCTACGCATACCTTAGAGACATGTATGTTAGTCATTCTTTTATACAATTGTTTCGCTCTTGTTCTCGTTACATATATCAATACTATATCTATCTAGTAAGAGCAAGAATGATGCAGTTCCATTAAAGAATGCCTAGCATGTATGTCTCCTCGGTATGCGAAGCGAACTTGCATTGCGAAATGAAGGTAGCAATAAGGATACGTAAGATGTGTAAATTCTAATTATCTTATTTAACTTATATTATAATTTTGCGAGCTTTTCAAGATGGACACAATAGCCGAGTCTCTATTGTCTGACTTGTTTTAGAGAGTTTTTAGGAACGTGTGTCGGATTGGAAAACTAAATTACCTATATTTTAAACAAAGATAAGTAAATAAGCAAATAAGTCAAATAAATTGTACGGAATTGGTATGTTAGAGATGAAAATACTAGAAAATTACACATTAATTGAAAATAAAAAGAAAGATCTACATTATTGATTATTGTGGCCCTGAATTATATTATAGCAGTTTAGATTAAAATAATAGTCCATTCAACTGCAATAATAAAAGAAAAGAATTTTAAAAAATCAATATCAAATACAAGGTAGGATAAATAAAGTTCATATCAAATACTAGATCTAGCCGCTCAAATGCACACGGAACAGTTTGCCTTTCGAATATGGATAGCCTTTTGTAATGCAATAAAATAGCGCAACATCATGGTTGTTTTTTCTTGCTAAGGGGGTATTTCCGTGGGTTTGCCTTGGCGTCGTGTTTATATTGTTGTCTTGAATGATCCGGATGAAGTGCTTTCGGTGCATCTAATACACACAACTCTAGTTTTTGTTTGAGTCTCGGCTCTATGGCATGCAGCCCTAGTTTCTGGTTAGATCGGCTCTATGGGTTTATACGGAACTGCGGTTTTTGATCCCTGTGGTCATGGTCGTTTTGTGAAAGAGACCCCAAAGGGGTAAAGCGGCATAGCGCTTGGCGACGCACGGCCGGGGATCGCCTTCTCCGTGAACCATGGGTGCTCCAGCGCCGCCGCGGCGGTGAGCCTCTCGTCGGGGTCGAAGGCGAGCAGGCCGGCGAGGAGCTCGCACCCCGTCACCGACAGCTCCGGCAGGCGGAGGCTGAACGCCGCCGCGCAATGCTCGGCGATCCGGTCCCGCAGCTCCGACGGCTCCACGAACAGGTCGTCGTCGCCGAAGAGGGGCGAACCGGCGAGGATCTCGGCCATCACGCACCCCAGGGCCCACATGTCGACGGCGGCGCCGTGGTACCAGCTATCGGCGAGCAGCTCTGGCGAGCTGTAGGCCAGCGTGCCGGGGTTCATCTTCTCCGCCGGCTTCCCGGGCGGCTTGATCGCCGGCGTCGCCATGCCGAAGTCGCAGACCTTGAGCTCGCCGCGCGCGCCGACGAGCACGTTGTCCGGCTTGATGTCGCAGTGTATGACGCCGGCGGCGTGCATTGTCTTGGCGGCGCCGACGAGCTGCCGCATCATGGCGCGCGCCTCCTTCTCCGGCCGCCCGGCGCCGCCGATGTGCTTTGTGAGGCTGGTGGCCGAGCCGCCGCCGACGAGCTCCATGACGATGAACTTCTCCCCTGTGGCGGCGTCCTCGACGACGTCCTCGACGCCGACGACGGCCGGGTCGCCGGCGCACGCCGCCTGGCACTCCGCCTCCCGGACGACGGCGCGTAGGTCGGTGCCGCGGCGGAAGCCCTTGATCGCCACCGCCTCGCCGGTGCGGCGGTGGCGCGCCCTCTGCACCACGCCGGTGACGCCATGGCCGATCACCTCGAACCGCTCGTAGTCGTCGATGCTCCCGAACGTGAACCGCGGGTGCTTCTTCCTCCCGGCCGCCGGCTCCGAGGAGGACGACGAGTCTGAGCCGTCGGGCGCCGGGCGCTTGCGGGACGGCGCCACCATGGCGTCGGGCTGCGTCAGGGGAGCTGAAGCCAGCGCAAAAAGGTGGAACCCTAAGCAAGCAAGCGCGCTCCGATGGTAGAGGCGGTGGAGTAGACGGGAGATGAGAAAGAAGCAATAGATCGCGCTTGTCGATCGGCCGGAGCGCGCGTGTGGTAGTTGTACGCGAAACGCCAAAGCAATTAAGCAAGTCGGAGGAGAGCGAGACCGAAACCGAGACGGGGATGGAGACGGACATGAGATGTACTGTACATGAGATGTACTGTACTTGAAGGTTTATATAGGATTCTTAATTATTTACACCAAAGTGCACGTATAATCATATATGGTATAGGTTAGGATTGCAGACCTGCTGTTGTTTGATTTTAAGCTGAATAACTTTACTGCTCTTTGTTTTATAAAGGAGACAGATAGCAGAGATTTTTATTTGGGCGAAATTTCGCGAATTTCAGTCTTTTCAGCCCAAAACGAAATAGGCCTATTTGGGTCAAAAATTTCCGATCTAGTTTAAATTAAGCCTGGCTCAAACCAGCTCGTAACCTATAGGGTATTGTTCCCACGTGGCAGCAACCCTAGCCGGAGCCTCCTCTTCCCCCAACTTTGCAAAAATGGGGGCGGCTCCTCTGTTGCCGGCGACAGGCGACGTCACGCCTCCACCCCGACGCCGCCTCCATCCTGGCGGATCCTCCCTTGGCACGCCTCCTCCACCCCCATGGCTCCACAACCATGGCGGCTCAGTTCCTCCACTTCGGCGGCACGGCTCCTCCACCCCGCCGATGGCTCAACTCGGCGCATCCACCCCGACGACGGTCGCCCCCGACGGCTCCCCCTCTTCTCCTTTCATATCACCTCTCGTGCTCTCCCTTCTTCGAAGGCCACAGCGGCAGCTGCTCTGCCTCTTTGAGGAAATAGCGGTGGTGACAGTGCGTCCAGGTATCCCCAGCATGCCCTGCCACAAATCCCCTCCAATTGATTGTGGATTAGATGTTTGATGTTGCCATTCTATATGTTGGATACAATCTTTTAGACAAATTTGTTTGAATTTGAGTGTCATTTGACTGAAATTTCGAACGAAATTTTCGGATGTCGTGGATTTCAATCTTTTCGCTGAGGAACGAAAATTTTCTTCTACCTAAATAAAAAAACCCTAACAGTTAGACACGTTATAGGTCCGTTTTTGATAGATCATTCATGCAGGAGCTACGCATCTACCCCGAGCCTGGTGAGGCAAGCGAGTGAGCAACGTGTTGTTCTCTTGCTCACTCCCATCAGATGAGCTAGTGGGATAACGAAAGCTCCACTATTCTAAGTTTGTCATGCACTTCTCCCAATAGCAGCAATATGATATTAAAGAAAGTTCATATGTCTCCCATGAGGTGGGTCTTTAAATTTTTCTCTAAAATAATTTCTTATTTAAATGGGCGTTGGCCCAATTAATCTAACATACGGACAGAGCCAATGCACATCTACCATGGTTTCTTCTAAGATGGGCCTTTCCATCTGCACAAATGAACGCTGGTCTTCTCAAAGCTGCCAATGTTTGATTAATTTGTTTTCATGGTATGGTTCTTCTAGACACGAAGTGTTACAGTTGGAAACTATGGTTATAAATCTATAATGGTCTGCCACTCTGCCTTCCAATTCTGCATGTTGTGACTTGTGACCCTCTCCAGACAATAAAGCCATCATTTTCTGCATATTTTGTGTAAATTTTTGATACTATGATTTTGATGGTTTTTCTTGAATATCTGATGCTATGCTCCTCTCTCGCTGCTGCTCTACAAATTGCGCTTCGAAGCATTTGGGATTTATTTATTTTTCTTTGTGCATTGTCCTTCCAGCAAGCTGACGCGCCAGCACAGCACATGTTTAGCCTGCTAGTCTACTGATAAAAGGAACAACAGCGCTTTTTTTTTTTTCTCAAAGCCCGACACATATCTCAGATTATCTTTGAGCATGCAACAGTTTTTGGGCAACAGAAGAAGCAAATTGTGAGCGCAGGAGCAGCAACTAGCGTGTGATATTCAACAAGAATATATTAAAGAGAGGAATAGGATCGGAGGTATCAACAAAGTAGTCACCATATTAGCTTCTGATAAAGGATCCTTGGTTCTTATATATTCGTAACCTTTTCAGTAACATTGATACCTTATCTCTAATCATCATAAAATAAAAGAAGAATATTGATCCATCCAATAATCGTCGCCAATCAGCGGATTTGGCTCGAAAAATAGGCAGTAAATGGCTGAACATGAAATCATGAACGGATTTTGCCTGTGTAGGCCGTGACTAGTCCATTGGTGGGTAACGGTTTAACGGCTTATATCTACGTTTTGAAAAGAAAAATGTTTTGAGTTTATTAAGTCCGTTTTTTCGCTGTTTTGAAAATGGGTTCTAACGCTTTTAAAAGCAAGTCAAAAGAAATGGATTCGAATCTCAAGATTATCTCAAGAATTTTTCAAAATTCAGTCATTTTAACGCCCGTTTAGCTGTTCAGCCGTTTAGATCAGCTCAAAAGAACATGATCTTAGTGTTACAAGGGACTGTTGGGCTAGCTGCCGTTTCAACCGGCTAACAGTTGCGCTCACCGCAGTCTGCACCGGCCGATGGAAAATTAACAGGCAACCTGGACCGATCAGTTAATTAATTATCGACTCACAACAAAATAAAACATCAGCCGAACCATAGAAATGAACAAACAATGAACCGAAAATCCAACCCAATACTTGCACGCACAGGAGCAAAAGATAGATGGTTCATGCAGAGAATGGCGTGATATATATGTGTGTAAACACAGTGGGGGTACAGAACCTGTTCAATACAGACGAAGGACTCTCACACGTGTAGTTATGAAGATTTGTGTGAATGAATTGCGTGAGCGTCACACAGCTCCTCCTTAGATTATCTGCCGTATATATACAGCTGACTGTTACATATGATCCGGCATTGCCGGGCTATCACTTAACGCAACGCACACACTACGCGATCCGGGGTACGCGGTCACCACGACGCAGCGCATGCCACGTTCATCCGGAAGACTAGCTTAGACGTTACACTGTGCACCGTTACAACGTGCAAATACAAATTCTAATAGTAGTTGTGAATTGTGACCCAAGCATGCAGCTTGAAAGCAGCATATATATATATATATATACGAGTATTACGGAGACGTGGACAGTGTATACTCGAACCTAGCTAGCTTCCAGCATATACACACGAAGACGAAGGACTCTCACGCGCGTCGTTGTGACCCAAGCACGCAGCAGCTTGACAGGAGCATATATATATTACGGAGATGTGGACAGTACTGTACACGAACCTAGCTAGCTTTCAGCACTTAATTACCAGAGCAGGGGAAGCACCGACAGGGCGACGGCGACCGCCGAAATGGAGGCGCGGATCAGCAGCTTCTTGGCGGCGGCAGGGACGACGACGTCGTCGCCGTCGCGGTAGTCGTAGAGCAGGACGGAGGCGCTCACCTGGATGACCCCGGCGAGGAGGACGACCCAGAGCGCCAGGAAGTAGGCGGCGGCGTGGCCCCCGGCGAGACCCAGCGGCGCACTACTAGGGAATGGACATTCACAAGCGGTTCAAAAAACCCGAAGTCAGCCTTTAGAAGCGGTTTATTAGCCACAAAGTTAGGAGAGCATCTTTAGAAGCGGTTCGGGACACGAACCCCTTCTAAAAGTCAAGGAATAGCAGCGGTTTATGCCCCCAACCGCTTCTAAAGCACTACCAGCGGTTGGGGACACGAACCGCTTGTAATGCTTGGGCTTTAGCAGCGGTTCGTGCCTCGAACCGCTTCTAAAGGTCCATTTTTCAAATAGATAAAAGGAAAGCTCCCCCTATCTAAACAGAGATCACGCGTGGGTGGGTTGGTTAGCTGAGTGAGGTGTGAGTCACGTGGAGGGGTGAGGTCCTGGGTTCGAATCCCACCTCCCTCCAATATTAACCGCTTGTAATGCTCCGCGAGGCATCAGTCGCGGTCGCTTACAAACGCGGTTCTAAAACCGCCTGTGCGGTCGCTTACACTAAAACCGCCTGTAGAAACCGCCTGTGCGGTCGCTTACAAGCGGTTCTAAAACCGCCTGTAGAGGCCTTACCAACCGCTAGTGTTGCCTGTATCCCTAGTATCCCAGCGTGATGGCCGTGGAGGCCATGGCGAGGCCGAGCACGCCCAGCGCCGCCGGGATGTTGGGCGCGGCAGCAGCTGCACCCTAGCGAGTTTGGCTGGCGTATACGAGTATATAGCACTAGCAGTATAGCACTCTTGTTGCATGGACTCTATACATGGTCTTGTGCCCGATTGAATCGGACGGCCCGGCCTTTCCATTCTGTGAATTGGACGCGCAGCTTATCCATCCCACGCTCTCTCCCCAAAGCGCCCCCACACATCTCGTGCTGCTGCCGCGAGCTCTCGCTCTCTCCCCAAAGCGTCCCCGCACATCTCGTGCTACTGCAGCGCCCTCGCTGCCGCCGCACATCCCGCGCTGCCGTGCTCCTCCTCTCGAGCCGCGCCGCCGCGGTTGCTACCGCCTTGAGCTCACGGCGTCCGCCGCCTCCGTCGCCGCCGCGGCTGCTGCCGCCATCGCCGTTGTCGCCGCGAGTCGCCGTCGCCGGAGAGTTGTCAGGAATCCGACGGGGGAGGAGTCGCACATGGGGGAGCCGCGGGGAAGAACCGAGGTGTGTTCCCTTCTCTCCTTCCACTCCCCCCCTCTCTCCCCCTCTGTAGATCTGGATCTGGACACATTTGTTCTTCAAAAAACATTTACAAACATGCAAAAACACGCGAAAACATGTCAAGTTTGTTTGTTTTCTTCCAATGTTTTGTTTTCTTTTTGGCCATGTTCCGACATGTTCGTTCATGTTTCTACATGTTTCACCGAATAAATTATTTTTGTTTCAACACAACTCATATTTGTGTCATATTTGTTTTTAAAAAAAACTCACATAAAAAATAGCCCGATTTTTTGCTACGGATCGGGCGCCCGATCCGTAGCACTGCCCTAATTTTAATGCAATGGAAAATCTTTGTATCTTGTTTGACTTTAATGCAATGGATGAATGGAAAGCTCTCCTTTTTTTTTTTGGAAAAATTGGTGAAATAATCTACTTTAAATTTGAAATTAATAAAATAACACACAGTATATAAAAATACCCCGACTGGCACCTGGTCCCGCCGCCCCGAGTGGCGGCCGCCACGCCGCACGGCGGGAGCTCTGCTCCCGCCACTGGGCACGGCGGGGATAGCGCGGAGGCGACGCGTGGCGCGGGCGCGCGGCCGGCCGGGCGACGTGGCGGTCCCAGCGAGCTCCCGCCACGCCGCACGGCGGGAGCAGGCCGGGCCGCAATCACGCGCGGGAATCGCGGTCTGCCCGGCGACGTGGCGGCGCCAGCGAGCTCCCGCCACGCCGCACGGCGGGAGCAGGCCGGGCCGGCGACAGCGCGCGGGAATCCGGCGGCGGCGGGGCCTGCTGTCATTTCATGTCACTGCTATCACATGCATTTGTGTCGGGCGCCGGGCGCTTGCGGGACGGCGCCACCATGGCGTCGGGCTGCGTCAGGGGAGCTGAAGCCAGCGCAAAAAGGTGGAACCCTAAGCAAGCAAGCGCGCTCCGATGGTAGAGGCGGTGGAGTAGACGGGAGATGAGAAAGAAGCAATAGATCGCGCTTGTCGATCGGCCGGAGCGCGCGTGTGGTAGTTGTACGCGAAACGCCAAAGCAATTAAGCAAGTCGGAGGAGAGCGAGACCGAAACCGAGACGGGGATGGAGACGGACATGAGATGTACTGTACATGAGATGTACTGTACTTGAAGGTTTATATAGGATTCTTAATTATTTACACCAAAGTGCACGTATAATCATATATGGTATAGGTTAGGATTGCAGACCTGCTGTTGTTTGATTTTAAGCTGAATAACTTTACTGCTCTTTGTTTTATAAAGGAGACAGATAGCAGAGATTTTTATTTGGGCGAAATTTCGCGAATTTCAGTCTTTTCAGCCCAAAACGAAATAGGCCTATTTGGGTCAAAAATTTCCGATCTAGTTTAAATTAAGCCTGGCTCAAACCAGCTCGTAACCTATAGGGTATTGTTCCCACGTGGCAGCAACCCTAGCCGGAGCCTCCTCTTCCCCCAACTTTGCAAAAATGGGGGCGGCTCCTCTGTTGCCGGCGACAGGCGACGTCACGCCTCCACCCCGACGCCGCCTCCATCCTGGCGGATCCTCCCTTGGCACGCCTCCTCCACCCCCATGGCTCCACAACCATGGCGGCTCAGTTCCTCCACTTCGGCGGCACGGCTCCTCCACCCCGCCGATGGCTCAACTCGGCGCATCCACCCCGACGACGGTCGCCCCCGACGGCTCCCCCTCTTCTCCTTTCATATCACCTCTCGTGCTCTCCCTTCTTCGAAGGCCACAGCGGCAGCTGCTCTGCCTCTTTGAGGAAATAGCGGTGGTGACAGTGCGTCCAGGTATCCCCAGCATGCCCTGCCACAAATCCCCTCCAATTGATTGTGGATTAGATGTTTGATGTTGCCATTCTATATGTTGGATACAATCTTTTAGACAAATTTGTTTGAATTTGAGTGTCATTTGACTGAAATTTCGAACGAAATTTTCGGATGTCGTGGATTTCAATCTTTTCGCTGAGGAACGAAAATTTTCTTCTACCTAAATAAAAAAACCCTAACAGTTAGACACGTTATAGGTCCGTTTTTGATAGATCATTCATGCAGGAGCTACGCATCTACCCCGAGCCTGGTGAGGCAAGCGAGTGAGCAACGTGTTGTTCTCTTGCTCACTCCCATCAGATGAGCTAGTGGGATAACGAAAGCTCCACTATTCTAAGTTTGTCATGCACTTCTCCCAATAGCAGCAATATGATATTAAAGAAAGTTCATATGTCTCCCATGAGGTGGGTCTTTAAATTTTTCTCTAAAATAATTTCTTATTTAAATGGGCGTTGGCCCAATTAATCTAACATACGGACAGAGCCAATGCACATCTACCATGGTTTCTTCTAAGATGGGCCTTTCCATCTGCACAAATGAACGCTGGTCTTCTCAAAGCTGCCAATGTTTGATTAATTTGTTTTCATGGTATGGTCCTTCCAGACACAAAGTGTTACAGTTGGAAACTATGGTTATAAATCTATAATCGTCTGCCACTCTGCCTTCCAATTCTGCATGTTGTGACTTGTGACCCTCTCCAGACAATAAAGCCATCATTTTCTACATATTTAATTTGTGTAATTTTTGATACTATGATTTTGATGGTTTTTCTTGAATATATGATGCTATGCTCCTCTCTCGCTGCTGCTCTACAAAATATTGCGCTTCGAAACATTTGGGATTTATTTTTTTTTTCTTTGTGCATTGTCCTTCCAGCAAGCTGACGCGCCAGCACAGCACATGTTTAGCCTGCTAGTCTACTGATAAAGGAACAACAGCGCATTTTTTTCCTCAAAGCCCGACATATATCTCAGATCATCTTTGAGCATGCAACAGTTTTTGGGCAACAAAAGAAGCAAATTGTGAGAACAGAAGAAGGAGCAGGAGCAGCAAACTAGCGTGTGATATTCAACAAGAATATATTAATTAAAGAGAGGAATAGGATTGGAGGTATCAACAAACTAGTCTCACGTACCATGCATATTAGCTTCTGATCAAAGATCCTTGGTTCTTATTCGTAACCTTTTCGGTAACATTGATACCTTATCTCTAATCATCATAAAGTAAAAGAAGACAATTGATCCATCCAATAATCGTCGCCAATCAGCGGATTTGGCTCGAAAAATAGGCAGTAAATGGCTGAACATGAAATCATGAACGGATTTTGCCTGTGTAGGCCGTAGGCCGTGACTAGTCCATTGGTGGGTATCCGACGATTTAACGACTTATCTACATTCTGAAAAGAAAAAATGTTTTGAGTTTATTGAATCGTTTTTTCGCTGTTTTGAAAATGGGTTCTAACGCTTTAAAAAGCAAGTCAAAGAAATAGATTCGAATCTCGGGACTATCTCCAAAATCTTTTAAAATTCAGTCATTTGAACGGCCGTTTAGCTGTTCAGCCGTTTAGATCAGCTCAAAAGAACATGATCTTATAGGCTGTTTGGTTGCATGCATCCAAGGAGTTTTGCATTTGGAGATACAAAACTGGGTGTTTGGTTTTCTTCTCACCCATCTGAACCTGGCTCTCCAAATGCAATTAACCCCTCCAGGTCAGGCTCTGGAGATACGACCAAATTGGGCGTTTCCCCAGAGCCAGGCTCCGCATATGCAGCAAACAACCACATGCGCGACACATTTGATTCATTTATTTGCTATATCTTTTGATTAGTATTTTCGATTACCAAACCGATTTAAAAAATGGGTTATTGATATTTTTTCGAACAAAACGAGACCACACTTGCCATATAAATTTTAAAAGTTTGAAATTTTCATTTTTGAATTTATTTATTTATGAGACTTTCTTTTGAATTTTTAATTTTCGTAATTGATTTTTTGTTATTTTGATTTTCTAGAATTTATTTTTTAAAATGTTTCATCTCTCTTTTGAATTTCTCCGTGCCATTCTCTCCTTAGTGCGGTCAACAAAACAACATTTCTACGCAGTCGGTATAATCTCGTACACCTAACCAAACAACAACCATTTGCATCATCTCAGCCTGGCTCCAGCCAGATAGGCTCAGCTCATACAGTCTCGTTCAACTGAGAAGACAACCAACAGCCTATTAGTGTTACATGGAACTGCTGGGCTAGCTGCCGTTTCAACCGGTTAACAGTTGCGCTCACCGCAGCCTGCACCGGCAGATGTCACTACAGGAATCGAAACTTCTGTCGGCGGCTAGAGCCGTCGACACAGATAAGAATACCGCCGACATAGCTAGTTGTCGGCGGCCAGCCACCGACACAGCTCCGCCGACGTTGCGTCGCCGACACAGATTGAAATTGTCGGCAGCCCCGCCGACAAAGATGCATTCAAGTCAAGCCACCTGGGTTACCTCTGTGTCGGCGGCAAAACAAGCCGACCACACAAGGTTCCCCCGATGGAAACGGCGCTCTGGCAAGTGGACCCCACGTCGGAACGATTGGCCGGCATGCACGTGGCACCAAGCTGTGGTCGGTTTGCATAGTTGCCGCCGACACAGGGCAACGAAGGAGGCTGTATTGCCGCCCTCTATGTCGGCGGCCTCTTTTGTTATCGCCGACACAGGTTTTGCTCTATGTCGGCGGTCATACTGATACCGACGGCATTAGTTCTGGCTGGGAGGGGCCTCCTGGATATATCAGTGTGGTCGGTTATTGTACTGGCCGACGACATAGATAGTTTTCCACAAAAAAAAATTTTCTAGTAAATGTTAATAAAATTCATCTTCAGCCTGCAAAATAACCCAGTATACCCCACAGATTCATACCCCTGATTCACCCGATGACATACAAACATAATTAAATACACAATCACATTTTCGACCACAAACACATCCACCAATTACAGAACAAATACCGATAAATCTTGTCACAACGTTCACAAATTATCAAACAATTTCGTCTCAACGTTCACAAATTTCATACAAAAGCAAAAAGCACTTCTATGGGTTTTGTGAACCTCCACCTAGGTCCGGATCTGGGTTAAGCAAATCCGTCATGAATTGCTCAAGCGGAGACGACCTTGTGGCACTGTCGTCACCTCCCTGCGGTGCAATGATCGCAGGCGCAGGTGTAGCTAAATCGGACATCTACAAGAGTTTAGAAAACGGTGAAATTTTGAAAACTTAATGCATTTCTGTATTGTTATGAATATGTTGTGCAAAATGGTTTAAATGCATTACCCCTGGAGAAGCTGCGGGAGCATGTGGAAACTGTACCATAGGGAACCAATGCAGCTGCGCGAACGGAGGAAGTGTGCCGGCCTGTGTCGTCGGGGCCCCCGACGTGAAGGCAAGCGGCGGCGTAGAAGGCATCTGTGCCTGACTGGAGGACCCCGCCCTCGAGAACACCTGCGGATATAGTATCTTAGCTTGTAAAAACCAAAATGACTAGCTAGAAAGCAAGCTACACGATCTTAATTACCCTTTGCATGTACTGCATCATGTACATGTTCTGTTCTTGTATGGCCTGCATCCGCAGGTTGTTCTCCTCTTGCTCCGCCTTCCAACGCTGCTCGTCCGCCTCCCTCTGTTGTTTCAACTCCGCGATAAGTTTGTTCTGGGCGTCCAGCTGGGCACGAGCGGAAGCCGAGGCAGACTGTCGACGGGCC
>SPJY01014171.1:276031-310643 GCA_005191435.1 Raddia distichophylla
CGGCAGTGTGTGTGCAGATGCTACATGGTGTTTTGAAGAGTTCATATTTGGTGTACAATTTTCTCTTGGTTATACATTAGCCTAGCTATTGCCCACGACTAACTACCTTATGAACAACAGAGTTACCATTGTAGGGCAACACTGCGGGTCTGTTTGGATTGCAGCCATACTCTGGCATAACTAATATTAGGCAAGTGTGGCCAGGTCGGCAAAAAATTGAGTCTATGAGTAGGGGTGGAATCTGGTAACGGATAATCCGAATTATCCGGTTACCTTATTCGAAAAACTGCATATCCGTATCCGTGATATCAGTATTCGAATACAAAACAGATACGAATACGAATACGGATACTATCCGGATTTTTTATCAGATACGGTTTGCGAAATTTGACCGGATACGAATACGGATACTATCTGGATTTTTTACCGGATACGGATACCGGATACGTTTTGCAAAATTGGACCGGATACATTTTGCAAAATTGGATCGGATACGGATACGAATACGGATACTATCCAAATACAAACATAATATCCAGACTATACATGCTATTTAGAGTTGTTAATTTTGTCATATATATTTTAATGATATCCATATATGTATTTTATAAATATATCAAGCCAAAATTTGCTGTTAAAGTTGAAGGATATCCGTATACCATCTGACTTGGGTACATATCCGATTCGTATTCGTTACACTATCCGATCCGTATTCATATTCGACAGATATTCGGATTCGTATTTGTATTCGTTAAAAAAAATATGGATACGAATACGGTAAAGGCTCTATCTGATCCGTATCCGATCTGGTTCCATCCCTATCTATGGCATATGGTTCACATGGCTAAGGAAGCGTTGCAAGACATGATTATGGCACGAACCAAACACCACTAAAAAACTATGGCATGTCCAAGATTAGCTTAGACAAATTTAGACACAAACCAAACAATCCCTATCCCCTTGGCACGGTCCAAATTTACTGGAATTTAATTTGCTTATAGAAGCCCCAAATTGGCTGCTTGAACACAGGCCACAAGCCAGACCTTCTGCATGTAGCAGAGGACTTTGGATGGCGAGCATTCATGTATCATCCGATGTGCCACTGCCGTGTGGGTCCAGACCCATGTGGTGGCCCATGGCCGACAATGGATCCCGGTTGATCTCACATTAGGGTTGACGGCTAAGGCAGGGGTGCAAGTAAGACAGGTAGGGTGGGGTTCGTCGACGGCCAGCCGACGTTGTGGATTGGGGTCGGCGTTAGTGATGGCTCCCCTCCTCTTCTCCAATCTAGAGACGCCCAATTCCACACAGATTTGGTGGCCCTCCCATTTGACTCTCCCTTATCTTTTTTTCCAATCATTCATGATCTCGAATGGAATTTCTTCGTTGTTTCTTTATTTGATTCGCTTAGATTGAATAGATGCAATGGTGTTGCTGCCGATCTGCCTCCTCCGTGGTGCTCTCTCTCTCTTTGTGTGCTCCGCTCTTGCCGCCCCGTTCGTTCGTGGCGTTGTGAGACCAAGGGCAACAACTGATAGATAAGAGAGAATAAGAGAGGAAGAGGGGGAAGGATGAAGAAGTAGGCATGTGGGCTCCATTTTAAAAAGATAATAAAAAGGAAATACAAATGCTAGTGTACTCTCGAAATAGAAAATGCAAAACAAGAAGTAAATAAATTTAAAGGATAAAATTTGATCGGTGGCTACATTTTAATGGGATAATACGATCGAGGGTTCGGATCATTCACATAATCTTGGATTTGGTAAAACCCATCGAGAGTACGAGTAAACTAGCAATTCTCGGAGTATATTACATAATTTATTAAAAAAAATTCTCGGATCATTCACCGATAATCTTGGATACGATCATAGGAATGAGAGCGACCGCTTAACGGGCCGTAGCTGGCCCATTCTTGGGCATTTATTGGGCCTGTCACCCCTATCCTTCGACGTCGAATTCCATTCCCATCCGAGTCCTCTCCTGACTCCTCCATCTTCTCTGGTCGAGGTTACTTCAGATTCTGCCGTCGGCTACCTCGCGCTTCCTTGCTCGCCGCCGGTGCCCCCGTCTCCTCCGCTGGTCGGGCGGTGGAAGCAAATTCACCCCGAATCGAAGCCTTGGGGAAAGGGGTTGGGAACGGGGGCCGGGAGGACAACGTCCAGCTTCAAAGGGAGCAAGCGCCGATGTGCAGCCCCAATGCGGAGAACCGCGCTCACGAAGCCCTAGCTCGCAATCCCCAAGGGGGAGACTGTAGGGTTTAGAGTCTCTCTATCATCGCCGTGTCGAGGCGGGTGAGTTTCCCTCCCTGATGGTTCGTTGATCCCAGCTTCTCTGCGACCACGGCGAGACGATGTCCAGACGTCTAATTTTTTAGGATTTTTTTTTGGTGAATTTCTCCCTGATTTTGACTTGAAACCCTAAAGCGGTCGGTAATAGTTCAAACCCTAAAGCGGTCGGTAATACTTGCTGATCCGCGCCACTGATGTTGTCCTCTGCTACTTGCCTACAGTTTCCTTGTGCAGTCGAATCTGCTCTGACTACTATGGCTTTTGTAGGTTCAATAGCAGGGATGAAGAAGGACACGAGATCTAGCGATGTTTCTGCTTCTCATGTAGGACGTGTCAGACATCGAAAACGTTTGAATGAGGTGTTTACTTGTTCATGGTTTCTTTTCCTTACCATTGTTGTTTAGTTTCCATGTCTAGCAAGCAGACAAATTATTCAGTTACTCAGTATATGCTGCATTCGTGCCGAAGTGTGCATATCTGCAGTTGGGCACGTCTGTAGCAAGAAATGTTGTTGATGTTTTTTTTTTCAAATTTGTTTGTCAATGGGTTGGCTATGCAACAAATACCTTTTATCTACAATAAATTTTGAAACCTTCCTCCACCTACGTCAATTGTTAACTTCTCCACACTTGAACCTTGTAGCTACAAGAATTGAAAATCACTTGTACTGTAGAACCATTGATTATGCGCCCATTGTTGCATTCACATGCTCAGTATATTTGTTCAGTACTACCATGGAATATAATGCAAAGTTCGACTTCGAACAGCAACCCCCCCCCCCCCCTCTTTTTAGCTAATCGTTAAGTTTTGTCTCAGGTTACCACAGATGAGAATAGAGCCAATGGACAACCTTTTCTTGTTAATGATCAGAACAAGTATAGGTCAATGCTAATCCGTACATATTCTACAGCATGGATGATTGGAGGTTTTGTATTGATAATTTACGTGGGTCATCTTTATATCTGGGCCATGGTGGTTGTGATTCAAATATTCATGGCAAGCGAGCTTTTTAACCTACTGACGAAATCCAGTGAAGAGAAACAGCTGCCAGGATTCAGGATGCTGAATTGGTAGGCTACGGGCCATTTTGTTTGTGCTGTGGTTTCAACTGGAAGATTTTCAATCTTGTAGTTGCCACCAGTGTGTCGAAAAAGTATATGATCTATTTAACAAGTTCTATCTTTTTCTTGGCAGGCACTTCTTTTTCACAGCAATGTTATTTACATATGGGCGCTTTCTTAGCCGGCAGCTTGTTAACACAGTAACTTCAGATCACTTGCTGTATAAGGTCGTCAGCGGCCTAATAAAGTATCAGATGTTCATTTGTTATTTTCTTTATATTGCAGGTAGGTTCAGTATATTTTGCAACGTACAAATAATTTCCATGGTGACTACTCATTAAAAAGCTTCATCGTGTAATATAAATGTTTCAGAGTAGTTATATTTTTCTTACATATTCAATAATAACAGTTTGAAAGCTTATATAAAAAAAACTGTATTCCCATAGCATGTATGGTCTGCTCAGCCAATGTTTAGCTGAAAGCAACCCCATAGCAAATTCAATATAACCGAGAAAAAAACTGTTGATTATTTCCTCATAGTTTTTACAGCTGATTTGAACTTGTAATATTTCGCCTCTAGCATTAACAGCTATCCATGCAGACTTTTCGAATGGAATTGTTTAATTTATTAGTACTGATTATTGAATTTTCCACATTATATACTGGATGGGCAATAGGCCAATAATGATTTGCAAATGTTCAGATCTCAAAGTTATGTGTTGCGCAGATCTACCCAAGTGATCTAAACAACATATTTGTAAAAAGAGCATTTTCTTTTCTCCTTTTTAAATACACTGTTTCATGAGTTTTGCACTTTTGCTAGAGAAAGTCCTGCCTTAGTAACCTGTTTGTCTTGTGTTGGTAATTTCTAATCTTTATCTGGCAAAAAGTAATATATGGCTCCTATGATCCAGGATTTGTATGGTTTATTTTGACTCTTAAGAAAAAGACATACAAGTATCAGTTTAAACAGTATGCATGGACACACATGATTCTTTTAATGGTTTTTGCACAATCTTCTTTCACTGTGGCAAATATATTTGAAGGGATGTTCTGGTAAGTCATTGTTCCTTGTTTAGCATCTTATTTGTTAAAAATTTAGCATATACTGAGATATTTGATATGTTTATGCATTATTTTTTTGTTGACATTTGATATGTATTAACTTGGTATAATTTCAATATCTGATAGTTTCATGGCCTTAAAATACACCTGAGATGCTGAAGCCAGAATGCTTGTTTCAATACCAACTAGACACATGTACACAGTGTTTGTTTGATTTCTGTGCCTTGCTGTTCCCTTTATACAATACCTATTATGGGAAAGTAAATTTCCCCCTTTTGGGGGTTAAGTTGAACTGTTTTGTGTCAGGATCTGCAACTATGTAGCATGAATTTTTAAAACAGATAGTAAAAAAATGACAAAATTTAAAATTTTGTTGGTAGTGAGATTTCATTTAAACGAACAAAATGGACAGTTCGGATCAGCTGCTTTGGTCCTGGATTTCACAGACTTGGTGCAAGCACGGAGGGATTTGTGTTTGCTGCAAAGCACCATATCGCGACTGTCTCTTTCTCTATATATATCAACAACTAATATATTGTACAAGAAATGATCTAATTTTGTTCTATGGATGCTAGTTAAGCAAGTAACAGTAACTGCTGATATTATATCCCTGTACATTTGTCATGTTCTGGGATATAGAGGTCGTAGCTTTGGTTTGAGATGCCAGGCAAGCCTCTGCGATGGTAGGCGAAGGTATCTGGTGCTGCTGGCGCGAAAACTTCCACAGCATATCATTGCCTCCTCTGATTACAATACTGGGAACCAAATAAATAAGGCTCTTTCGATGGCAGCTCCCAACTTCCACATCTAATCTCCTTAACTTTAGCTAATGAACTCTCTCCATTAGGCCCTGTTTGATTGGCCTAAAACTCTAAGATAGCTTTTTAAGCTGAAAAGTTAAGAGCTCCCAAAAAGAGGCTCGAAAAGGCTAAAAAATATAGTAAAAAATAGTTTGAGTTTTTTGAGAGAACTAAAAGCCCCGAAAAAATGACTACAGAGTGTTGCTTCGTATAGTTTGTATAAAAATAACAATTTTTTAGTGATAGCTCCTATTTTTAATTTAAGATGAATCAAACAAATAATGAAGCTAATCCCTTAAGCTTCTGCCACCCTATCCAGAAGCGTGTCGCCTGGTCTGGCTCTCATTGGCATCTAGCAAATTGCACACCATGGAAGACAATTTGACAAACTCCATACATCTTCAATGTCAACACAGGTTCCTTCTGCCTGCTTCTCTCATCGTGATCAATGACATTGCTGCCTATTTATTCGGGTTCTTTCTTGGGAGAACACCACTGATCAAGTTATCCCCAAAGAAAACTTGGGAAGGTTTTATTGGTGCATCAGTGACAACTATCGTCTCTGCTTTTGTGGTAAGATTAACGCTTTTGTTGGTTTTTTTCTAGCAGTGATTATTATAATTCTGTAGTGATGTATATCTATGTTATGATTTTATTGCAATCAGTTTGAATATTTAGCTTGCATTGGTTTATTTACTAATGAGGGTTTTACTTGCCATGCTACCTTCAAGCCTTCAAGGGGTACTTTTGTTAATAATAAAGCATTTTTATTTTGATGCATAAGCTGATTTCAGGACACTTTATCTGTAATTATTCACTCCCTCTTTTTTTCTTGGCAGTTAGCAAATGTAATGGGTCGTTTCCAGTGGTTGACATGCCCAAGAAAGGTGAGTTATCATTTCCTCTGGTATGTGATTGCTAGTTATGTGATAAATTGCTACTCTGTTGAGAGTCTTCTTAAATTTGGTATGGAAATAATTCCAGGACCTGTCGACAGGGTGGCTTCGTTGCGATCCCGGTCCTATGTTTAAGCCAGAGCATTATTCTTTAGGAGGATGGGTGCCACACTGGGTAGGGAACGCGTCTTTTATCGCATTATTTATTTTACGCCATTTCTTCTACTATAGGCTAACGTGCTTTACAAATTTCCCAACTGTATACTTTAGCTGAGAATTATTTTATTTTGGTTGCTGGAATCTTTTCACCACTTATTGCGCTGATATTTTTACATTCTTATTGCATGCCAAATCCTTTAGAGTATATATTTTGGGTTGAATTGCTCAATAGTCTACAGTCAAAACCATTGTCAAAGGAGGAAGTCCTCTTCTTTTAAATCAAGGCATGGCTGTGGTCTGTTACCTAGACAGTACTATCTTTTATCTTCTATTTTCTGGGAGCAAGAAATATAGGAACATGCTTTGTTCTGTCCGATCCTGAAATAATGGTGCCATTTGGCGGAACAATCGTGAGTTTCCATTACACAGGAAGAATGGTATAAAAAATGTAGTACTACATGTTTTTAAGTGTTAAGAGTGTTGAGTGAGGTCAAATCTATTTATGGAGTGTTGAGTGAGGTCAAATCTAGTGCTTGAGTGACCTATGAAGAACTAAGGCCAATCAACCACACTCATTTCCTTTGCTTGTCCAAGAGCTCAATTGAATCAGCACGTTACGTTTTTTATATCGCATCAACTTCTCTAATTGGTAAATTGTTACTTCATCATGATAAGGGCTCTATGTTGCTTCAATTTTCTATTATTGTGTCTGTATCATCTCTCTGGATCTTTTACTTGCTGAACTCTATCTAATTAAATGTTTTTCCTATCAGTTTCCATGGAAGGAAGTTGTCCTTTTACCTGTGCAGTGGCATGCTTTAGCACTAGGTTTGTTTGCATCAATAATAGCACCATTTGGAGGATTTTTCGCAAGTGGTTTCAAGAGGGCTTTTAAAATAAAGGTGCTCGCTGCCTCGTTATTATGCTGTCTTTAAGGGTTCTATCTAAACTTTTTCAGTATGAAGATCACACAGTCTTAACTTCCATGGATCTATCTTTAAATTTTGTAGGATTTTGGCGACAGCATACCTGGGCATGGTGGATTGACTGACCGAATGGATTGTCAGGTATGTTATCTCAAAGATCATTCTAGTTCTATGGATATGTTGCTGGGTATGGAACATATATTTGTCTAAATATTAACATCTTAATTCTATAAAATAATTATTAGCGGAGACTTGTGGAAAGTAATTAGAACATCAACTAATATGTTGACAATATTGTCAAGTCAATCGTGATAGGATATGACAGTTAGATCTAGGGAATGGGAGAGAGATTCCCGGCGAGGGGATCTCGCCGGCGGCAGTGCCGTCAGATTTCTTTACTGTTTATTTTGCTAAAGATTTGCTAAAGCCGATGGAAGAAGAGGATGAAGAGAATAATGTGCAACTGTGGATTAACTGTTGATTGTCATAGATTTGGCAAAAAAACAAGTGTTTAGGCCACAATAGTGACTCCACAAGAACTACGACATGCACGTGTTGCCTGCCAGGCACTCTATTTCTCTCGTATGCTCTTTGTTGATTATGCCAAATGGAAGGAACTTCTAAATTGTTTGATATCTTAGCCTGTGCATGCGTGCAGTATAGCTGAATAATTATCGTTATTGTGCATTTTCCAGATGGTTATGGCAGTTTTTGCATACATATATCACCAATCGTTCATTTCGCCCCAGAATTTCTCTGTTGAGATAATCTTGGATCAGGTCAGGATCATACCTTGGTTTCATTTGACCCAATTATCTTGTAATTTGTAAGATTCTCATCCATTTCCTACCTTTGTCATCCAGATTATGAGAAACCTAACCTATGAGGAGCAGAAATTCTTGTATCAGCAACTTGGGGAGATCTTCCATGAAAGGCAATTGATGCAGAGCTGAGAGTCGTGAAGCACAATATGTTCTGTATTTATTGCCCAGTTCGCGATGTAGCTTTAGATTCGTGTATAGCTGCATAGGCTCCTGTACGGCTGTACCGTGATAGAGTCGACCTTTTCCAAACCATTGTATGTAATGGAGAGT
The DNA here is from genome assembly GCA_005191435.1 of Raddia distichophylla. Classification (NCBI taxonomy): domain Eukaryota; kingdom Viridiplantae; phylum Streptophyta; class Magnoliopsida; order Poales; family Poaceae; genus Raddia; species Raddia distichophylla. The sequence continues at coordinate 284,321 of SPJY01014171.1, forward strand.
GAATTGGGTTTAAGAAAAGATTCGCTCTCCACTTACAATGTTTTGCTTTCTCCGGCTATTGATTACTCCTTGCGCTAACTCTAGCCCTTCTTTTTGTTACGATTACAACGAAAGCAGCTAAAAAAATGCTATATTCATGTATACCACTTGTGTTATGGCCTCGCATCAAATATAGGATGCGTATAATATCAGAGGTGAGAGAAATTCCATTCCCCTTTATAGTTTTTTAATTTTAAGGTTCAGTCCTCATCCCTAAATTTTTCTGCACTTATCATAAGTAATATATCTTTAGTGAGATAACTTAGAAAAGGTTCGTGGAAGCAAAAACTATACATAATCTGATAACCGCCAACCAAAATTTGTTTCGGTTTTATTCGGTTGAGTCAAAATTTGTTATTTATTACAGACTATCTAGTGTAACATTTTGTAATAATTTTTTGAGACTATCTAGTGTAACATTTTGTAATAATTTTTTGGGGCTTCGTGGGATTTTACTCAAAATCTTGAAAATATTTTTTACTTAGTCTTTTTATACCATTATAGCTCTCAACTTTTTTATTCAACCAAATAGGTTTCATTTGTTTTCTGCAAGCGGTAAACATTACAAAGATATGGACTTGTCTTACAGCATGATCAATGTTACCCCAACTTAGGATGATGAATAATGCTAATAGAATAAAATAGAAGAGTGAAAAAAGCTAATAAACAGTGTTAAAGTTCACCCTAAGTTGAGCATTGGACATGCCCTTAGCACTAGTTGATTAACAATTAAAAAAGCTAACAAATAGTGTTAAAGTTTACCCTAAATTAGGGTAGCATTGAACATGTCCTTAGCACTATGTGATTAGCAATTTAACATCACAGTCCTGGGTTCAACCCTACCCTTTTTTTTTTACCACACAGACCGGCTTTCATTCATTCATAATATTTGTTACAAGGAGATCAGGGGGCTTATCAAACCACGCCTGATACACATAGCCCACACGAACACCAAATCTAGTACAATCATGAGATTCAGAGTTAAGAGTTCCTGCCCTCAAATACCAAAGAGAAGCTACGATTACATCGGAGAAAATGTTTGATGTCCAGGACGTAAGCATGGACCAGAGAGAGAGAGAGAGTTTCTTCATTGGAGTTTACTGCTTCAACAAGATTCAAACAGTTCGAAGCGAACTCCACATTTTGGAGACCCTGTTTTTGAGCAAAAATACATAGCATCCCTGCAGTTCCACGCTTCGATAGTTATCATCCCTTCACACCATTTTTCACTGAAATGAAAAAAAAAATCCAGCCTAGACGACAATCCTCAATCTCAGATATATGATCCCAACAAACAAATGTGCAATTAAAGGTGGCAAATATGTCCCCTCCAGATATATTATTCCATCTTAGCATGTAACGCAAGATTGTTTGTCCGTTCAATCAAATAAAATTAATTACCTGAAATAGGTTGGATGCATCTTAAAAGACAAGTGTGATTCTCTGACAAATCAAAGATCTAAAGAGTTGCCAACATCCATGCGCTTTACTACACTACCAGAAACGCCCCAAAGTGATATGGCATAAGAAAGGGTGCATCCAATTACCAATAGATTCACTAAAACGATGCATGAAACAAACCATGAGCCATAAATTTGTGCTGATTGCAACTTACGGAAATGGGGCAGTGGTTTCAACTCAAGGATACACTGGTCTAAAGGGTAGGCATAGTTATGAACAAAACCTCAACATGCTAACAAAATGATTTGCACTACTCATCATCTTTAATTCTCTTCAGAAGCCTCGAAGCCCACCGGCGTAACCTTCTCTTCAGCGTGAAGCCCACCACGACACCAACGACGAAGCTGATGGCACCAATCTTTGTACAGGTCGAGAGGGAGACAACCCGACTACAGAACAGAATATATTAGAAAGAACATAATGGTTTTGAGTTTGGGGGTCAGGTTTTCAGTCATGAATAGGTCAAAATTAATAAAATGCCACTGCCTTGTATGGAATAAATTAACCCAAAATTTTGAACCAAAGAAGTTAAATGCGGTTGTGCCATAACAAAACTTACTCTTTTTTTTTTTAGATAACAAAACTTACTTAAGCAGTGGAAAGTAATCTCAAGGCTTTAACACAGTCATTTACAAAATACAGGGCAATCTACCTCATCCAACTGATATTGTCATGCTTACGGTAGAGCCTAAACATTTGGCTTCCATGGGATACGAGATACCTTAGATATTTGACATCAAAATAAACAGAAGTGAATAGATTGATTGTCTCATACACATTTCAATAAAATGGTCAAGATATTACTATTGTTATAGCTGAAGAGGTGTGGTGGCATTATACAATTGCAGCCAGGAGTTTTTTTTTTTTTTGCCAGTGTGCATCCTCTATCTGCACAGTACTAAGATCTTAAACCTTCTAGAGTTTGCTCTCCTCGTTTGATTCCATGAAGATGGTATGTCAAGAAAACGTGGAGCATTTGCCATAAATACATACGTTAAAGTCATATCCAAACACTCCATCATTACCCAATAAAAGAAGAGAATGTTTCAACATTACTAGTTATAATTATAACTATATACTAATCTCACAATTCACACTAGCATAAGCGTCGTTTGAAAATACATCGATTTAACTTTTAACTTTTTTTTCACATTATCTAAATTATACTTGAGATTTCCTGGCACAGACGCTAATCAGATATTCAGATGACAAGTACAACTAACTGGAGCGAATTGAAGATTGGTAGTAGGGCACCGCGAAAACCGCGCCAAATCAGAGCAAACTACCAAGCATAAGCAAGAGGTACAAGGAAGCATCGCATCATAAGCAAGAGGTGCATGGAAGCATCGCAGAGGAGGAGGAGGTGGAGGGGGCAGTGCGGAGGGCATACCCTGCGGCCCTGGGCACGAGGACTTGCGGGGCCTGCTCGGAGAAGGCGGAGGAGGAACGCGATGACGAGTTGGCCGCGTCCTGCGCCGCAGCATGCAGCTTCTCCGCGGCCAACGCAATCGACGCCGGCGGCGGCATCTCCCCCTCTCCCCGGCCACCGCTTTCTCCCGCCGAGTTGGGGTTGGGGCTAGGGTTTAGCAGTTTACGCCGAGAAAAACCAGAAATTCGCACCTCGACTGTCTTTCAGGCCAGGTTCTTTTCGGCTTGAAAATTTATTATTTTTTTACGAACCAAATGATATGGTACTTTCTAGTTATTTTTATGGGTTTAAATAGTTTCTCAGATGTTCACGACTTTTTCGGATTTAAATTTTCAACAACTTGTTGAAAATATTAGGAATTTTCTCAATATTTTAATCCATAAAATTATGTAAATCATAATTAAACAATTGCCAGTTTTCAGTTCAAGACCAAAGGTACTAGATATAAAAATATCTATCTCATACGCAAGGGCTAATGAACAGAAAAACAAAAAGATAAAGGCACGGTATAAACAAATATACCCTTGAACCGGAGCCGCAGCCACTACAGGCGATGCACAGGCGCTGGCGAAGGAATAACTTGCACATTCTCAGCCGCCATGACGGTTGATGTAGACGATCACAAGTTGTTGCAGAGAAGCGTTGATGCAGTGTAGAGATCGATGCAGTCGAACGTCGGTGCCGTGTAAATGTACAGGTGCCTCCTAGCAATGATCCAGGGACGAAGAACTCGAGCAGTCGCGTGAGAACGCTCCCCAAAAACCTTATCGGTCTTCTGTCCCGAGCAGGACCACGAGAAGGACAAGGTTCCGGAGGCCTGCTCCCTCGGCTCCTTGTGCGCGCAAGGAAACAGAGGCGGGAACGCAAAACGGCAGCGCTACAGATGGAAGAATGGAATGTGCGGAAGAGAGAGCTCTTGAGAGGCGAGAGTTTATTACACAGGGCGAGATGCTCATGCTTTTATAGGCGCTAGGAAGAGAAGGTTCGTCGAACCTGGACGCCATCAAGCACTGAGCTTGGTAGAGGCCGAGATACACCGGATACGCGAGCAGGAGATCAGGCTGACAACCGTAATGACAGAAGGCACCCCAATTGTGACTCTAGGCAGCCAGCTCTTCACAACATCAAGATGAAGAAAAATGGAATGTGTAACATTTACAGCACAGCCAAGCTAGTTTCTTCTTACCAGGGCTGTAGGTTAGCTGTTCTCTTTCAGTTCCCCCCTCCATTGTCTTTTCATAGTGAGTCAGCTCATCAGCTGTAACTCAAGTGTACAAAAAAGAAACAGCTGTGAGGTTTTCCTTTCTTTATTTCCCCCCACCTTGCTGGTTTCCATTTCCCTTTTTTGCCAGAGTTTTCAACTTGTAAAAGAAAGAACGACATTTCTTTTTGTTAGATATAAGATTGGAAGGTGGTGCCGAACTGGCAGAAACTATATTTCTATTGCATTGACACTGCATAATATTTTCTTTCTCAATAATACTGGGAAAAGATGCAAAAAACCATGCAGATGCAGGGATTTGAAGGAGCAAGGTGCTACATATTCCATTATTTGTTCAGAGTAATTAAATAGGTGTTACTGATAACTGCCCTAGTGCAGGTGGTAAGGTGCTTGATTCAGAAGCCCACCGCTCGGGTTCAAATCTCCATGGGACAATAAAAATCTAGGTCTCTCTTTGAGGGTGTACTAAAGCTGTGGGACCGAATCGTCGAATCTCTCAGTGCTCCTCAAAAAAGAAATGGTGGTACAAACATATATGATACAGATTTATCAGCTCTAAGTTTTTACAGGGCAGAGAACCACAGATTGTCAGACATGACAGCATCATAGAAAGCAAGTCCTCTTATGCATGAAATGATCCATACATACATCCTTCCTATTCTGACTTCTGCATTCGGATAGACTTTTCTTGCAGTTATGCCATCCTCACTTTCCTCGGGGAGTGTCATACATGTATATTATCTGAACTGGTAAGCACCTGCATGAAGCCAATATGGCATCCCATTGTTCTGAGTGGCATCTATGATTTGACAATCTCGTCTCTGCTGACAGTGAAGTCCCAGGGCTCGCCGTACTTCTCATTGAAGTCCCAGATGTCCATGGAGTTGTAGTCCGCGATGAGCTTGTCTCGAGCCGACCTCTCCATCATGTAGATCTGTGTCTCAAAGTTATGTGGTTTGTCTGGCTTGTCCATCTCAATGATGCAGAACACAATGATGAATAGAGCTGCTCCAATGTAAAGGTACTCCCCCTAGTGGCACAAAACAAGTATACATCTCCATTCAGTGAACTCAATATAGATGATGCACGTAAGGAGGACAAAGCTTGATTGAACCCATTCAGTGAACTCCATTCAGTGAACAAGTATACATTGAAGGCCATGCCAAGGATGATTGCAGGGGGAAATAACCAAGAGATGAGAGCTGAAAGATATTGCCACTGATGCTAGTGAGCAAGCTTGTTTCAAGGATAAAATCTACTATGGTATCTGGTATCTGAACGAGACAAAGATTTCAGAACATATGCCGCTGCGGCTTCGCCTTTATCTTTAGATTCTTCGCTGCATCATGGCGAGGACGAGCGGTGGTGGCTGCAGATGGCGATGCAGAAATGGCGGACACTAAGCTGCAGTTGCCGCTGCTCATTATCTCACTCCAGTTCTGCTCTCTTCTCCACCCCCGCGCTCGCTGCTGCTGCTGCACTTATACTTCACTGCAAGCAGACAAGAACAAGTGGATAATTGAAGTGGACATGTACCGTCCATAAATATTGCTACTTGTTTGCTTCTTTTTCTTTTACAAAATCGTAAAACCTGCAACAGTGTAACAGCGTGACGTGGCAGGCAAACGTGCGCACAGCACATCAGCGACGCTAAGCAAAGAAGAATGCCACGTACCCAGTATAACGGCAACCGACATCCGCAAACGATATTCAGCAAGCTCATGCAAAATGCCCATATCAAAAAAAACTGAGATAGAACAAAGAGGCTGTATCTTGAGACATACCCAAAGCACACATACTAAGAACCTCCAATCAGGAACACACGAAGAGCCTTCAATGAGGAGCACCACAAGAAAACAAAGACAGAATTTCATGAAGCACAAGACAGTCTGCAGACTAATCTCCGCACCAAAATTGCAATCATATAAATGAGTAGAGAAATTGTAAATTAACCCACAGGAAAGCGCACGCACTGTAATTAGAGATTGCTGGGATGACAGAGAAGTCGATCGGTTCAGATCAAGCAAGCAGCAAAGAATAGAAACATGAGAAAAGAAAGGAAGAGAGGCAGAAGCAGCACCACATTGAACGACGGCTGACGGGGCACCCACGTGTACGCAGGAAAAGCCTCAGGCCAATATGGCGAGCACTACCAAACCAAATCGCAGTACCTGGAAGTCGCGAGCAGGCAGTTCTTCCCCACAACGGCGCAGCAATATCCGCCCAGGAAAATGTGGGCGTTCCCACAAGCGCGCGGATCGGCCGCGGCGACGGCGACGCGGCGGCCGCTAACATAGAAGAGGCAGCACACGCCGCGACGACGCAACCGAGAGCACGACGGTGGCAGGTAGCACCACTGCACCGAACGGCCAACACCCCATGCCCAGCCGCCCAGGCCCTCACGTAAAATTTGGTTATTTGCCACTCTCAACATGTGCAGTTCGCTAAGTATGCCACTTGTGTGTATTTACATGCGGGACCATGTTTGTCTTAGCGTCTTACAGCAAAACAAGGACAATAGAAAACGTCCACACAATTACACAAAAGCTCCAAGAGTAAGATGAGTTAAGCAATTGCAACAATCCATTTTTTTCACTGAGGTAAAAACATACATGGTACTGCACGAAACTAGTTACCAGCTACAGAACAAAATGCTGATCAGATATAATATCTAAATGTATTACAAGAGCTAGCACTGCCTATGCTAACATAAACCTCATTTTGATTTCCGTTGTCTAAGAAGATTCCAATCAAGCTTCTCACGTTTGTTTGACTTGTGAGATCCTCGTCCATTGCTTTGTGAAGATGAATCACCATCAACATTCTTACGTGTGGTCTTCTGTGGCTTATGAGATGGTGGTGTTTCCATCTCAAGCTCAGGCTGCTTCCTCTTCAGTTCATTCAAAGATATGCTTTCTGAACTATCAATATTGGAGTCTTTAAATCTTGTCAATACTTCACCCATTCTGCATTTTTATTGCGAAAACATCATATGGAACTTTATTTCACCCATTAGATGCTGGAAAGCCAAAAAAAACTGTATACCAAACGACCGATACATCCACACATATAACAGCATTTCAATGATTTCCCAATGTACATGGAGCTACTAGTACAAGTGGGAGCTGTTAGATTCACTTCAGAATCTGTGCCACATGGATCTTGAGTGGATCCAACGGCTCCCACATGTACATGTAACTCCACATAAATGTGGGATTGATTTCCAGGACAATTTCAGTAAAAGTACAAACGCAAGTTCTTTTCTGGCATATATTGCCCATAGCTTTTCATGGCATATTGGCGGTTTCTTACAAGCGATCAAATTGAATATAATTTGGCTGCGTTATAGAACAAATAATATTTTACATAATATTATATATGGATATCCTCAAATTCATTTCATGTATAAATAACTTACATAAATTTAAAAAATACACATTCAATGTTCATATTCCTCAACCCTCACTCACGTCAACAAGATGATGAGGATATAGTTAAAGAATACATAGTATTTGGGCTCACATTCATTGGCCAAAGTGAACTATACAGGTCTAGTATGCTGGTATCCCCACATTGGCCCACATTATGAATATCATCAGTAACCCATAAGCTTTGGTGATTTAGTGCAGCATCAGCTTGCAAGGTCAACTATTAGTATGGACCTTAGAAAAAAAGGATAAATGTTCTACTAAATATATGCCTAAGTTATAACAACTATAAGATTTGCTTAAATATATGCCTAATTTATATGCTACACCAATCATATATGCCTAAGATAGTGTCCACAACTAGACCATAAGTTTATGTTTGAAGTAAGCATTTGCTTCTAGCCTACACTATAACAACTGCACTTTAGCAGTGGATGATCTCAATTTCACAAGGTTTAAGAGCACTTGGCACTGCTAAAAAATAATTACAATTTCACAGAAAAAATGTGCTGTTTCCTGGCTAAGTTTATGAGGCTCTTGGACACGCTTATCATTCAGTGATAAAAAGAAAGAAAAAAAGACATACAAGGCGTCAGAGTTCAACGTGTAGCTAAATTATGTTTTGTGGCAGATAGCGTGGCTAAGGTAACTTAACAGAGAAAAAGGGACAGCCAGTCGCTAACCTGCTGGAATTTCCACTGTCTTGATAATTACTAGGTGAAGCTGTTTGTGTTTGGTAGCCACTTGTTGCTTCTCCATTTAGTTTCTACAGTTTTAGGTGTGAGGAAACACATATGTACAGACATAATCGCCAGAATGACATGTAATGAAACAACCTTCAAAACTCACATCAATTGACGGATTGAAATTTTGGAAAGACATACGACCCTTTACAGCTCCTGGATGTGGATTACCCTCCATGACAACTATGCTGAAGAAAACAAAGGCGGTGTTTTTGTTGCATACACTAAGCAGTTAGTAATGAAACGTTAAATCTAAGAGGAAATTGGAAAATGGATACCAGTGACGACATAATCGATAAAAAATGTGTGATGGCCTTGTATGGTAAATTGGTAATCCATATGATGAACTCCAAAAGATAGATACACAAGCATGTAACACTTGGCCAACAAATCCCTTCACTCTAACTGTGACTACATGAGCATCTTTTGTATCTTATTGTACTTTCACTAGATGCAGTGTTTGTCTAGAAATAACAGATCATGCATTCATGCTAATGGGTTTGTTGTGGGTTTTCCAGTGTAACAAGCATTTCATCAAACATGTGTTTGAGAACACCAATATATGCTCATGTGACATATTATACTACACAAACCTGTCAATCTACCCTGAATTTTGAATACCTATACTACTTCTGTAATTCTAAAAACTCTGTATCAAAACGGTAATCAAACCTGACATCAAGAGCTAAAAAAACATATTCTTTAATCCCCATACCACTTCCTAGCCACCTGAACGGACGACCCGACGCGTCCTTCCGCCGCCGTCACCACCTCCGCCGCTGCCTCCGCCTCCACCTCGGGCTTCTCCTCAGCCACCTTCTGCGCGACGGTCGCGCGCTGCATGAACTGCACCGCCACACACAAACAGCCCACGACCATGAGACGCCAAGCCATGGCAGGGGAAGAGCCGAGGGCAGAGGTGCTCCTCACCTTCAGGTTCCTGAGCGTACTCGAGAGCTCCCTCTTCGCCGCCATGGCCGCTCGCCCCTCTCTCCCACCCGCGCCCCCTCAATTTAGGGTTAGGGTTTAGGGGAATCGCGCAGCGGAAGCCGCCGTCGCGGGAGCACGAGGCGTAGGAATTTCGGGCCGCACACGACGCGGCGTCCCGCGTCCGAACCGCGAGATCGAGACCAAGATGATTTCTGGCCCACATGTCATAGGCCCAACGAATCCCGCGTACCTCTTCTCCGTGCAGTCTCCGACATGTGGGTCCGTATTTGGTAGGGGTTGGGCCCGTGTATGTGGAGAACTCGTATAACCGAATAAGAATCGTAGGCGTAGCGACTCTTGTAAAACCCTATATAAAAACTGTTCTTCAGGTAAGCCTGCCAATTTGACTTCGATTTATATTTATATATAAATATATTCTTCTACTTCTTAATTCTCTCGTGGAAAAAACAAAGTAGAGTGATTTTTCGACACGACAAGAGGGAGGAATCAACTCGGCGGATCGTTCGGTTCCTGATGGTATGGTTATTCGACTTATTTCAATTCCTCTCTCTGTTTGCGTTTCTTCCATCTGCACTCTGTTTTTTTTTCTCTCTCTTTGGCAAATTTTATTTTGTAGCATGAACAATCCATGGTGCTCTTAGCTCAGGAATTCTACCGCTCTCAATTTATTCGAGATGAATACACGTGCTGTTCATATGTTTTTGTTCTTGGTCTTATATCTTGGGAAAATAATAGATTGGGCAGTTCTCTAATGGAGGATTCTTTCTTTGCACTCGCAGGATTTCGAAGAGTACCTCCGGATGCAGACGTACGCGTTCGTGCAGTACTACCGTTGCCGGCCAATGTCGGCTCTGGACAAGGAGAACGTCGACAACGATGGGAACAGAAGTAAGCCTCCTGCTAAGAACATCGCTTACTATTGCAGATACTTTTTAGTTTGTATAACGATTTAACAGAGTCTTTATCTCAATCTCTAAATTTGGAGACTCTCTCCAGAATCTCTAAATTTAGAGAACCCAATGTGAAGACTTAAAATATAGAGAACAAAAGGTGATTTAGAGAAAAGACAGAGAAAGAAATACGAAGATCGCGTCTAAATGCTACTAATTAATATCTTCTTTTCCTTCCCTTACGAGTGCTGTTAAGATGCGATTAATTACTGATCATGCTCATCTCTCTAATGTGCAGTTATAATGCCGGCGTCTGCTCTCGACACGCTGAGTTCTCTCAATGTCGAGTACCCAATGCAGTTCCAGATCAAGAACCCTAGCACGCACCAGACGTTGCACTGCGGCGTCCTCGAGTTCGTCGCCGAGGAAGGCTTCGTCTACATTCAGAGCTGGGTTAGTACTCACGATTAGAAATCAATACAGACTCATGCTAATTAGTAATCGATTCTCGTGCCTGCATCTCCATTAGAAACTGAACACAATTACACAATTACTCATGCTAATTATAATTGATTCTCGTGTTGCCTTTTTTTTTTGGGTGCAGATGATGGAGCGTCTGGGTCTCAGAGAAAACGACCTCGTGCTGCTCAAGAACACGTCCCTTCCCAAGGCCGAGTTCGTGAAGCTGCAGCCTCACACGATGGACTTCCTCAAAGAAGTCTCGGACCCGAAAGACGTGTAAGCACTCGCCCTTCTCTGAACTCTGAACTCCGATCTCTGACAAAGAAAGCATTTTTAATCTCTCTTTGATTCAGAACCATGTGGAACTTCCCCAAAGATTAAAAAAACTATGGAATTTTGATTTGTCGTGAATCATGATCACTGATCTCTGAATCTCTACGTGCAGGTTGCAGTACAACTTCGGAAAGTACTCGTGCATGACGACCGGCGACACCATCACCGTGACTGCCGGCGGCGACGGCGAGAGGCGGTACCTGCTGGACGTCGTCGAGGCCCGGCCGGCGGACGCTGTCAGCATGCTGGAGACGGACTGCAAGGTGGAGTTCGCTTTGCCTTTCGACTGCAAGCAGCCGGAGCCCGTGGCCGTGGCCGTGGCCGAGGCCGCGGCCGCGCCGGAGGCTCAGCAGCCGGCTCGGTTCACCGGCGCGATGATGCGGTTGGACGGCAGGCCAGTGGAGCAGTCGTCGGCGCCGCCTGCTCCGGCGCCGGAGGCTCAGCAGCCGGCTCGGTTCACCGGCGCGGTGATGCGGTTGGACGGCAGGCCGGTGGAGCTGCAGCCGCCGCCGCAGGCGTCACCGGCGGGCGCCCGTTCTTCGGTGAGGCCGAAGAGAGCGCTCCAGTTTGGCTCCACGGTGGCTGGAGGGAGCGGCACGAAGGGTGACGGCAACGAGCAGGAGGTCAAGCGGTTTGCCGGGCACAAATACTCCCTGCAGCGCCAGGATGACTGAAATCAATCAATATATAAATGTGCACTAAATTGTGCGACTGCATTTGTAACGCTAGTAACAACAGAAGCAGTATCTAAATCTCTATCATCGCACTCGATTCCCCTAATAGTTTCTTTTTGTTCTTCCTTTTAAATTTCCTTCAAACCTTACGCTACACTCTATAAAAGATTTTTTTTCGTTCATCAGCCACTCTATTAAAGCTACGACATTCGGAGTGACCGCTACAGATGCTCTAATATCATGAATTCATGATTCATCCTTATTTGGACTTTGTTATGAATTCTTTTACCGTGTTCTTTTATGATATTATCATGATTTTTTACTCAAAAAAATAGACTCAGTTATAGATTTTATTTACCACATTATTCATGATAATATCATGAATTTTCACTCAAAAAATAATAATACCATGAATTCATGATGCATCTTCATTTCCGACCACATTGTCCATAGGCCCCTTTTAGATTTTTTTCCCTATCTTGAATTAGGGAAGAGCGTGATATTTGTTAAGTTAACTAAACAAATATTTTCAATTCGCCCAAGACAGCAAATCCCTAGGTTCTAAGTTCTAACCATCTATTGTTCCCCTTTTTGCTATAGTTAATAGCAGCAGGGCTAGGCCTGACCTAGCTACATGTTGACTTTACCCTACCTCTGTTTGTTCTCCGCTTACCCTTTTCTTTCTCATTATCGTTTTGATCTGTTGCACACTGCTTGTTTCAACTTTTCTCTCCTAGTGTTATCTGACTCCTCCCTACCCTGCACGTCCCAACGCAGCCCTAGCTTGCCAGCCTTTGGGTAGTGCTTATGCATCTACCGCTTTTGACGCGTTGAGCCCACCCTAGCTCAGACGCCATTTAGCAGAGGGGCGGTTAGGTTAAGGGCGAGCATCCATATCTCTCGTCATCGTGCTAGCCCTGTCCATCCTAACTTTGATCGCTGCCACTAATCTACCAACGGCTGCCACCTCATGGCTTCGATGCTACAGCCAAAGCCTTGACGCCCCACCATAGTAGTGCCCTCCCCACGCCTCCCCAGATCAGTGTGCTCCTGTTCTAAGTCCTACAGAGGTAGGTACCCATATGGCAGGTGAAAAAGTCCCTCTTTAGTGGGCAACCTCTACAAGATGAAGTGTAGAGCGTGATATTGATGAGAGTTACACTTATGTACCGGTGTGTGCAATGAGAAATGAGCACGTTACATGACATTGCACCGATGAGCGTATGGCTGATGAAATAAAATGTTGTCGATAATTCCTTATGAATATGGGTAAAAATAGTTCGCATCACCGCCCACTACTTTGATGCCCTGATCACTATGCAAAATAAACAAAAATAGCGTTTTGATTGGCACACATATCAAACATCAAATATTTGTGACCCGAGTGAGTAATTTGGTATTTCATGTGAACTACTTTCTTTGTATGCCACTTTAGTTAATGTAGCTCATCACTTTGCCATTAAATCAGTAGTGAAATGTCCTCTTTTTTTTCTGTCCGCCGCTAAGATTTATGTGGAGAGCAAAACATGATGGTCATGGTTGCAAATTTCAAAAAGGCAATACTTCCCCATTCATTTTTTTTGATAGATTCATACTATCCAAATCTTAGCAACATGTTTCACAACCGACTTAACATAAATAGACAACATATTTACAATTTATTTCGTGGTGAATAGGGAAGGCAAAGATGAGTGGGAAGTACATGGCAAGAATCGAAACTTCTCATCCGTTCAACTGGTAATTCCCTTTTCCTTTTCCTACTTTCATTCGGCCAAACAAGAAATTAACTTTTCTAAACCTAAACTTACATCTCCCCAACTATTTCCCTCCATGCCTCCACCATTACGAAAGTGACATATTTTATAGAAATTTTACGCAACAATAAAAATCTGAATTTTGAAAAATTATGACATATTATGAATATAACTATGTTTTTTTTGACAAGTAGAACTCTTCACCAATCTAAAAGCAACAAGCCAGCGAGGGGTTCTTCTCTTGTTATCGTTCCTCTGGATCGACCGCAGCGGCCATCATCAAAACACCCTTATATTTGCCGGTTAGAAAGGTTGCGTCCACAAGTACGACCGGCCGACAGTGCTCGAACGACTCCGCGCACTGCTTGAAGCACCAAAACACACGCTCAAGAACATACCGCGTTTTGCCATTCTCAACGACCAATCCACTATACCCCGTGTAGGTGAAATACTTTGTACCCGGGTTGAAATGTTTAATTGCATTCAACATTCTTGGCACCATGTTGTATGCCTCCTTCTAATCCCATATAGCAACTCCATGGCGTGTTGCTTTGCCCGCCAAGCTTTTGAGTATTTCACACGGTACCCAGTGAATCCAAAACGGATTCGATCAAAGAGGCAACTGACATGTCGCTATCCGCCTCGACAATGCCAGCGATACGGCGCCCTAAGTACTTGGCTGTGTTTTGAGCATGCACCTTCTTTGTCTTCGACGGGCCACACGTGTGAGGTTGTCTCACACGAGTAATCTTCCATCTCCCAGTATATTTGTTCAGCCGAGCCCACACACCCCACAGGCATCTTTGTTTGCAGTTCACCGTGTATCTGACTTTGACGTCCGAATGAGTAACATTGAATGGTCTATGGTGCCTCACCGCATAGTCCATCAAAAAATACTGTAATTGCTGTAAAGACTCGAATGACATGCCCTTTCGGATCTCTAGATTCTCATAATCCGACAAAACATCGGTTGACAACAAGCCGCTCTCACATATTGCCATGTGAGTTCGGCTTAGATCGTCAAAAGTGGTCACCGTGGGCACATCAACATGAACTGCCCTAAGCTGCCGCCTCTCCTCAGCCGACAATGCGTACGTTGCTTGTCCTCTATCTCCCACGCCTAAACAAAGAACCTCGTCATCTTCTTCGTCAGCATCTTCTTCCTCCACCTCATTTCCTTCCCCACCTCTTCTTCTTCGCCTTGCACCCCTTCTTCTTCTGCCATCTCCTCATCATAGGATTCCTCCTCGGATCCTAGAGAAATTTGGTCGTCTTCCACGTCACGTTCTTCCTCCTCAAAAACTCCATCATCAAAGTCATTCATGAAAAGACCGATATCAAAGTTATCAAATGGCTCTACCACCGTCTCCGCAACACGTGCTTCAGATCTGACGTGCCTTCCTCCAACTGTGCCCAAGTCCTGAGTCAAGTGCTCAACAGCCTCATCTTCGTCATCAACACTTTGCACAGCTTGTACGAGTCTCGCTAATGAGCCACTCGCACGAGCGATCTCAACCACCACCTCCCAACAACTGACGTTCGAATTTTTCACAACCTCCTTGTAACAATTCCAATCCGACTCCGATGAAATCTTCAGCATCACATAGTGAGCCCTAACCTTCCCAAAATCAATTCTTCCTTGCAAGAACAGTTCACCCTCACCAATCCTACAGCTAATGAAAGACCGGCAGCGGAAAACTAAATCATCAAAACTTAGGCTCCTATCAAACAAGACCACATCTTCCTTTATATTCTCAAACTCCCCGTTTTCTCTGATGGTTCCACTATGAAAAAACGGACTAAACGATCCATCTACAACATTAAATATAGCAAATACAAGTCGTTTAGATCTAATATACAACATCATCTACACCAAAATAAAATATCGCACACGTACATGCAATGGATTCTACACGTTAATACCACGGCCAGTACATGCAACACGTATGCCACGGTGCTTGGATCGAACTAAACACGTCAATATGCAACATAAATCAAGTTTTCCCCCTAAAACCCTAACTATCCAAATCCTACAAAATACGGTTAATCGAGGGACAAATCGGAGAAAAATATTGGACCATCACCTTCACAAGAGGATGGGGAACGATTTCCTCACCCCGAAATGGCCGGAGACGGGCGGCAAGGGGCGGGTGGCGGCCGGCGGCGGTGGGGCGGGGCGGGGGCGGCGAGCTATCTAGAGAAGAAGAACAGCAGGGGCATCCCGCGCGGCGTTCTGTATAAGTCCTTGACACGCCAAACGGGGTGGCACGCCAAGGTGGGACCCACGCCAGTCCGTGCTGGCGGCCATTGACCGGGGTCGTCATCGTGGCACCTCTGCCGCGCCATATGCATCGGCGCGTCAGAGTGGGGATGATGCGCCAGGTGCAGTGGCGCGGCCAAAAGGGTTAGATTTGAAGAAAAAAAAATTCCGAGGGGTTAAAATTAAAATAATTATTCAAAAAGGATTAAATAGTAAAAAATTTTGCCGACCAGCACAGGCAGTGTAAAAAGGCAAGCTTGCGGCTCGTGAGGAGTGAGGACGACGACGCAGACCAGAGAATTAACCGAAGCCCCCTCCCCTCCGCCTCCGGCGAGACCTCTCGCCGGCGCCGGCGGCATGTCGTCGGTTCACCGCCCGCCGCGGGAGACCGACTTCGCCGCCTTCCCGTCGTCCACCCCCATCGTCATCGACAACGGCGCCTCCACCTTCCGCATCGGGTAGGAGGCCCCCGCAGCCCGAAAATTTTCCCCCAAACCCTTACCCCCCACTGGGGCTCACTCCCGCGTGTTTCGGTGGGCTCGTGCAGGTGGGCGGGCGAGACGGAGCCGCGCGTCTGCTTCCGCAACATCGTGCAGAGGCCGCGCTACCGCAGCTCGGGTAATGGTACCGCCGCATTACGACTATGAGCCACTGATTTGTGTTGGTTTGGTGATTGGATGGTAGGAAATAGTTTTTTTTTCTTCCTCGCGCTTGCTTGGTTGCTCCTCACCGTGCGGCCTCAGAAGTGGAGCACACCATTTAACTGGTGATTAGATGTTGTTAATGAACAGTTTTTTCTTGTTTGGGTCAATAAATTTAAATTCAGCTGATGAATATGTGTGCATGTGGTGCGAGTGATCCGCAAAACGTTTTCAATGTCCAGATGTCTTCGGAGTTAAATTTGTGATCGTGCAAGTGCACTAGGCTCATACTTGTCTGAATATATGACGGGATATCAATTGCTTATCTGAAGTTCTTATGCTTGTTCCATTTGCTAGACTTGCGATATGATTGGAGAAAATACGATAATTCAACTGACGGCAATTTTTGCTCTATGCTAAGCAGCAGGCGAAACTGTCACAGTTGTTGGGGAGACTGATCCAGCTATAATGAAGTACTTTGATTGCACGCGGTCATCAATTCGCTCAGCATTTGATGATGATGTTGTCTATCAGTTCGAGTACATGGAATATGTTCGTCATTCACTCACTCCTATCACATCATCTACCTTTCTTTTGAGTTTTCTGCATTTTATGAATTCTTAGTTGTTTGGAAGATCTGTACATTGTTTGCTATGATTTTTTAGGCTTAAAATAAATAAATGGGAAATTAATCTGGTCTGCAATATTTTGCCCATACAAATATTTATGTCACATTCTTTAGGCATGCTCAAGTACATACATGAAAAAAAAAATCAAATTAGAAAGATTTAGTATGAGACTATGTGCAAACATCATAAAAATGCATATTCCACATTTAAAGAGAAACTCTATGTGAGTCCTCTTGCGACCTTAGTTCCTCGTCAACCTTCCTTTCTGCGTGCACTTGGAGGAGGGAGACTACTTCCTCTATGGCCGGACGTTCCCTCTTCGCGTTATGCTCTTCACTGATCTCTACATAAGTTTCATCCTCTGGTACATAAGAAAACTATGATGTTAGCTAGCCTTGTCAAATAGGAAGGAGGGAACCAGGCATTGTTTATGTATGACAAATTGACAATTCTAGTCACCAGTGAAGCATGTGTACTGATACAAACAAGTAAATGGGTTTTATCATTGGAGAGTCTTATGTGTTCCGTTAATTGCGGACTCAGAATGAACCATTTAGCCTTTTAGGAATATAAGTGCAGAGTTAGGCAGTTGATGTTTTCAAGCCTTTACAGAGTCTCAAGTGCTTTCAGAACGAATCTAAGCCTCATTCTCTGAAAACACATGAGGCTAACAACCATTGTTCTAAAAATCTGGATTAATCCCCGATTAATATCTAATTGGTAGACCTCCCCCTAGCAGCAATTACTGAATAGTTTTTATTAATCTCAATTATAGTGACTAGCAAGTGGCTTTTAAAAAGTTGAGCCTTGAATTTCCGATCTAAAAAATTACTGTTTCTTGACTTGAATTATCCATTTGCATGCATGCTTTGAACTTCAAAAGTTTGTGCCTTCTCATGTAAACTATTATTTGGTTGAGTATTGCTGAAAGCTAACAGTGATGCTCTTTAGGTGGGCCATCCCATTCTTATGACGGAGTGTGAATGCAATCCATCCTTTTCTAGAGCCCGGATGGCAGAACTCCTTTTCGAGACATATGCTGTGCCCTCTGTTGGTAATGTTTACTATAGTCTTTATGTGCCATTGTTGTGAACTGCATCTGACATAAGAATGCTGTGCTAATCCTATTATTTTCCTACCTGAGTTTCAGCTTTTGGCATCGACAATGCATTCAGTTACAAGCACAATCAGAAGCTTGGAAACTGTGGAGAAGATGGTCTAGTTATTTCATGTGAATATGGAACATGCCATGTTGTTCCAGTAAGTTTGCTTCCTCAAGGCATGTTTTTTTTTTTCAACATTGTGCAATATCTATTTCTTCTGGCATTGCATTCGACTGATTTTGTCAGATGTCCAGAAAAAAAGAGTACAGTGCGTGATTAGAATGAAATATCATTGATCCTGTTGTGAATTCTAAAACTCTGATTGAATGAACTGTAACAGTCAATACTTGATATGTGCTAAATAAATTGAAAAATGAAAACAGATATTGCCATATGCATCACTAGATTAGTTGCTCATGACAGAAATCTGCCTGGATGTATTTTGTTGATTCTCAGGCATCTTAGTCTATTGGGCAATTGTGGAGATATATGGGAAACCGTATAATTTCAGTATTTTTGTGGTCTCTGCATGAAGCTGTGCTTACCTCCATGTCAGACATCATACTCTGACAATTGCAGTGTAGTTTTTTCCCCTCAACATGAGGTATATTCTGGAATAGTCAACACACACAAAAAAAATCATACAACATATTCATGGAAGTGTTTCTGTGAACTGTGAAGTATATTCTTTGTAAAAATGTGTGCTTGTCCACCTGTATATTTCAAATTAATTTGTTACTCTGTGAACTAAAAAAGCTTTTTTGGATCTGTTTTCAGTTTTTAAAAGGGCAGCCTGTGTTGGGTGCATGTTGCAGAACCAATGTTGGTGGTTTTCACATTACAGAATTTTTGAGGCAGATTCTCTCTCTAAAATATCCCTATCACACGTAGGTGTCAGCAACATATTTTCAAAGCAATTCATGTTATTTGTCTTTCCCACCATGTGAAACATTTAACATTTTAAATTTTAATAGGGCAAGCATTACATGGGAAAAGGCTGAAGAGCTGAAGATTGAACATTGTTATATAGCCCCCGATTACATGTCAGAGTTGCAGATATTTAAGGTAAGAAATGTATATACATTGTTTTGTTGCCATATCCATTTTCTATAATCATCCGATTCCCATTTCCAAATGTGTTTGTATAAGATGGACAGTGCTTTTAGTTGGTTGTCCTATTTTTTTTTGTTCTCTGTAAGTGTATCTATACACTTATTTATAATTATCTGAGCATTTTTGTGCAACTTTACTTTGCAGAATAATAAGGAAGAAGCTGAAGAAAAAACCAGGTACTGGCAGCTACCATGGGTTCCCCCACCTAAAGAAGAACCACCATCCGAGGAAGAACTTGCAAGGAAAGCAGCTTTGAGGGAAAAGGCTGGCCAACGTTTGCGAGACATGGCTGCTGCAAAGAGGTCCCAGAAGATAGCAGAACTGGAAAAACAGCTTTCTTATTTGGATGAATTAATGGAGCAAGTTGAAGGAGCCGAGGAATCAGAAGCAACAGCTATTCTAGGTAGATCTGGATATCTTTCCCAGCAGGAAATCAAATCTGCTATATTGAAAGCAACACAATCTCTAAGGAAAGCAAAGGGAGAGTCCAGTGGTAATGAAGAGCAAGCAGACGCTTCACCGGCTGATAAGTATCCACTTGTGTCTGTTCCTGATGAGACGTTGACACCAGAGCAGGTCTGTTTATTCAGTTATTATCTATGAGTATGACTGTTATGTAGTCAACTATGGGATTTTGTTCATGTGCTCTCTTGCACCCGCATGCTGTGAGCATAAGTCTAATCTCCAAAGTTGAGAATTTGAAACACTCACCATTTTGTGCTCCACTTTACATATTTTGCCAGCTAAAGGAAAAGAAGAAGCAGATATTACTTAAAACCACAACAGAGGGCCGAATGCGTGCCAAGCAGAAACGTGCTGAAGAGGAAGCATTGAGAGATAAGCAAGAAGAAGAGAGGCGTGCGTAAGTTGTGATGTGCCCAGCCTGAAATTTACAACCCATATGCTTCTCATACTTAGTTTATTCTTGCATTCAATGATAGCATCTTCCTGTGTGAAAATTTGTAACACTTTCTCATTCTTACGCTTGAAGCAACTGTTTTGAAGCTGTTATGATGGTTTTTGTTATCTCGACACATGATCCTTGCTCGAGAAAATCCAAATATGGTCATATATGAGAAAAATTACATTCTGCATTTTGTAATACCAAGTCCCTGTTTCTATTGAAAGCAAAATGTGTGCTTCCATATACCATGCATTATAATTTTTTTTCTTGATTATGCATTTTGTGCTGGAGATTATGCGCCTGCAATTTGGCATGAGTCCCCTGCTGCCTGTCTCAACACCAACATCACATGCTGAGAGGATCTCCAGCCTGATTAATATGGATAGAATAATCTGTGCTGCTTTTGTGATATGTTTCACTGAACGATGCAGGGAGAACCCAGAATTATACCTTGAAGAGCTTCGTTCCCGATACTTGGGGCTTTGTGAAAAAGTTGACCAGAGGAAGCGACAAAAGGTTAATGGCAACCAGACAAATGGCAACCATAATTCATCTGGTGGTGTAGGCCGTGGGGAGCGTTTGAATGCTGCCCAAAAAGAAAGGATGCGGCTGCTCACTTCTGCTGCATTTGATCGGGGAAAAGGCGAGGACACTTTTGGAATGAGGGACGAAGACTGGCTAGTGTACAAAAAGATGAGCAAAGACAACGAGGACGACGATGACAGGAACGATGACGATGAATCAGAACTTGCTCGTATTGCATCGAAGCTCCAGGTAAAATCTACTGTAACCATAACTAAATCAAACGTACTAGTATCCATCAATTGTTTAGGCTGGTTCTATCAAGCACTCAAACGCCATCATCCTGAATGCTTCCCTGTGCAGGAGATGGACCCGGCATTCGTGAACAGCCTCGAAGCGGTCCACGCGACTCCCGAGCCCCCTAGGGCCCGGGCCCTTACCGCGGAGGACTTCAGAATCGCCATGGGGATGGAGCGGTTCCGGTGCCCGGAGATCCTCTTCCAGCCCGCCATGCTGGGGGTCGACCAGGCCGGCATCGACGAGATGGTCAGCGTCTCGCTCCGGAGGCTGGCGGCGGACGAGCCGGCCAAGGAGCGCCTCTGCCGGTCCATCCTCGTCACCGGCGGGAGCTCCCTGCTCCCGGGCATGATCCCTCGCCTGGAATCCGGGATCAGGCGGTTCCGTCCCTACCTCGCGCCGCTGAAGCTCGTCAGGGCGGCCGACCCCATCCTGGACGCCTGGAGGGGCGCCGCGGCCTTCGCTTCGTCTACCGAGTTTGAGGCGCAGACTTTCACCCTGGCAGATTACAGGGAGCACGGCGAGAACCTGTTCCATCGGTACAACATTGTTTACTCGCTGTGACGTCCCCTTGTAATGAACGGGGGGCTTATCTCAGTCTTATCTATTTATTGACAGCCATTAAGCCCAATAGCGGAGGTCGACCATTCTTTGCTACTGATGTGGTTGATTTTCACATGCGGTGAATGGTGTCGATATACGTACTCCGTTTTTTTTTGTTTGACGCCTTTGACTTTTTCACACCAATTTTTGAATAAAACGAATGGTCAAGACATACCAAAAAGTCAAAGTGTCAAATAAAAAAAAAACAGAGGGAGTAGTAGTAACGAGCAATCTCGTCATGACCTCTCCTGTTAGGCTCGTTTATCTTCTGGAATCTCCCGGAGAAAGGCTGCAGTCATGCACAATGGTTCTACAAAGCGTACAAAACTAAGGTCTCTATCGGTTAATGAAGATATAATTACATCATGAAGCAGTTGTCAGACAAAAGTCAAGATGGCCGAGTTGGTCTAAGGCGCCAGTTTCAGGTACTGGTCCGAAAGGGCATGGGTTCGAATCCCATTCTTGACATTATTCCTTTTTTTTTCTTTTCTTTTGTAAGAAAAGAGTATCTGGTACCCCCCAAAAAAAAATATGTTTTTTCCAACATCTAAACGCCCGGCAACGTCAAGCTTGCAGTGAGTTGACATGTTTCATATCGAAGAAACATCGAGTAGTTTTTTCATAGGACGACTGCAATAAGGATCCAGCCTCCAAGACCAGCGAAAGCAATAAACATGCAGCAAAGCAATTGCATCACCAAAGACATGAACCTCGTTTTGAGATCTCCAGTCCAGAGGCACCGGCACAAAAAAAAACGCCTCGTTTCGTCTTCTCCCCGCGACCACCAAACTCTCCCCCAAAATAGGACGGCTAAAACGCAACCACTTCCCTCCAGAATTGGCACCCTCCTCAATCCTCATCACTATAACTCAGAAATGGCTTCTCGGCTCCCCCCAACCTTACCAACTTTAGGATAGGTAATAGGCCCAGCAAATCCACTCCATTTTCTTTGCCTTGCCAGCACTGCACCCTGATCACAAAGCTCCTCCCAGAGTTCTTGGAGATTTGGCTCCGAATTTCCAATCCCAGAGTCCTCTTGCACAGGCCAGCCATGAACGAGCTCAGGAAGCTCAAGCGCGGGGTCAGCACCAAGCGGGGAGACCACCTCACCCAGAATGGTGAAGGCATTCGTCGATTCCTCGTTCTTCTTGCGTGTTTCCATGGCGTTTTTTTTTTATATAGCTTGATCAATTAATCGATGATCCATTGTCGTTCGCCTGGTCGTTCCTGATGGCTAAATGAATTTTCTGCAGGCCAGAATCAGTTGGATGAATGGGAGGAGCAGCAGCGGTATTGGGTCTCCCCGCGGGCGCCGCCGGTGAGCCCCACGGGGTCGCCGCGGACGCCGAGCGGGAGCCAGAAGAAGCCGGTGCTGGGCAAGGTGAAGAGCAAGGCCAAGAAGTGGATGCACCTGCTGCATCACAAGAAGAAGCCTGCATTAGCGGATGCCATGTGGACGCCAAGGGCAGGACCAAGTGCTGACGACGACGGCAACAGCTGCAGGGAGGAAGAACAATCCTCCAAGTTCTTTGGAACCCCCGGCTCAACTCAGCATCCACTTTCCTGTATGCCTCAGACCATCACATGACATTGATGCAGTTATTACATGCCAAAATTCGGCGCATGACATTCTTTAAAATTCGCATGTCGCATATGTCGATAACTTGTTGGACCATATGTATCTGTCGTAGCGGACCAGAGTGTCATATGCTGAAAGCATAAAATGTTAATTTTAAAAAGTGTCAAAGGCTGAATCTCCCATTCATTGAAAATTGATAAATAAGCTGCGCAATTTTAGTGTTATTAGGGTGCAACTTTATAGTGACCGATAGATGGAAAAATTTCAGGCGTATGAGAATTAGTTGATCCTCCCGGTTAAGATCGATTCTAAGTTTCTAGCATAGTTTGATTATGCTGATGCATGATAAATGTTTAACTTTTCCATGTGAATTGTAGCTGCTGAATCAGAGCAGGCGCCTGAGGTGTACGTGGAGGCATCGCCGAGGCAGAACTCGCCGGTGCCGAGCCCCACTGCACGCATGGAGCAGCCATGCTTCATGGTCAGCAGCAGGTTCGAGTCAGAGATGAAGGAGGCCAACGAGATGCTGAGGGAATCGAAGCAGCTTCGCGTCAACACGGGCAAGCAGAAGCAGAAGACCGTTACGTTCGCGCCAATCATCGAAAGCGGGTTCGAAATCGAGATGAACAGCCGGAGCAGAATGGAGCTGTCTGAAGCAGCAGCAGAGGTCTTCAGAAATGCAAAAGCCACAGTCTATGAGGCAGCTCTCAGGATGGTCTCCAGAATCCAAAGCACAATGGCAGCAAATGGCATTGACACAAGGCACATGCTGGAGAAGGTGATGCCAGTCAATAGATACCTCATGCTGAAGCTGGAGCCTGGGCAGGATGACAGTGCTCTCTCAGAAGTCATCACTGAGGCTTTCCTCAACCTGTTAGACACCTGGGGTGAGAGTGTTGAGAGGCCTCTAGTGCAGAGGACAAAGCAAGTCTTTTCTTGGCTTATGCAGGAGAGGAGAGAGGAGTCACCTCCTGTTCCACTGTCCACACATCCTTGTGCATATGAAGGTAAGCTTCACCAACTGTGCAAGGGTAGCCCACTAGTCCTATCTGCTGCAAAACATTCTTATTCAGATTTTGATTTTTGCAATGCAGATGCAGAAGAATTTTATTCCTTAGAGGATTAACTACTGCTTGAAGCACGGGATCAAGACACTGTTGAGCAACGTCAGTAGAGTACGTGGTTTACCCTACAAGGCTACAATGTCTGGACGCTGGAGTCAAAAGACAGAGAGCGTGCCCCAAGTGTATATTGTTCATAGATTTACATTACAGTTGAAACATCTTGCAGTGGCTGCAAGCGAAACCAAGAGGAGGTTTCTGCAGCATTGTACCAGAAACTAAAGCAAAAGATTGCAATATTAAGTCAAGTTTCTCAAGATAAAGATTTCCATCATGATTGTGCCAGATATTATATTCAAGATCTGTGTCAATTAGGAACCGCGATGTAGGAAGCATATTAATATTGAAATCAAAATCCTGAAATGTAGAACTGTACTCTTACAATGGAACAAGGATAAAAAAAGATTAGGAAAAAGGCTATTTTTTAATCCCTCAACTATTTGCGCTGATATGTTTTGGTCCATAAATTGCAATACCCAGTAAAAGTGATCCCTCAACTGTGAAAACCGATTATTAATAGTCCTTTCATTATCAAGTCAGTCGGTTTGATTGGTTAAGAGGTGGCTTAACCTAGATGTTAAATGCTATTTTACATTCAAATATAACACATAATATAAACAAAAGTACATTTTTAGTTCCTTACGGTTATCTAATATCAATAGCAAATTTCCCCGCATTTCTAATTTTTACACATTTATTTAGTAATTTTCTATTATTTTAAGACTAGTAAGATTGCTACAAATATATTTTTTTTGAACGAAAAGGGCAGGCGCTCTGCCATTTCATGCATTAAGAAGGAAGAAATATATACAAGAAACAAGGGAAAACACTAGCTAGACTACTCCATATTAGCTAGGTGGACCGAAAGGCCCTAACAACGGATGCCGTCCCATACAAGGGAGACCACCTCAGAGATTGGGAGGAACATCCTCTCAAAAATATGCCGATTGCACTCCTTCCAGATGTTCCAGACAGTAGTAATCACCAAGCCACCAAATGCCTTCCGATCCGATGAGCTAAGCCCTTGGTGATTATCGAGCCACCAAGTCAAAAAGGTTGCCATCTGAAGGACGGACGAAGGCGAAATGGGTCGCTAACACCTGGATCCAAAAGTTGTTAGAGAAAGAACACGACGAGGTAAGGTGAACCGTCGTTTCCAAATCGGCCTGGCACAGACTACAGGTGGGGTTGTGAGGCCAACCCTTCTCGGCTAACATCTCGGCAGCATTGATTCTGCCATGGGCAAGAGTCCAGGCGAAGAGACAACATTTATTCTCCGATTCAGCCTTCCAAATGAGCTTGTGGAAATCCCAACAATGCCTCCGACGAATTGAAGTCTATATGCAGAGCGAGCCATGTAGGACTGATGAGAGGTAGCCGTCCAAATTATTTCGTCCTTGGTGCCCACTGGATCAACAACCAAAGCCTAAGAAAGTATCGCAGCCGGCTGGGGGTCTGGATATGACGGACAGTGGAAATCCAGAAATCATTGCAGAGCTGGCACGCAACATTCCGGTTCTTGCGCCTGGCAATGGCAAATAGATTCGGGGCTACAAATATATTTTTTAAAAAATATATTGCAATGCTGTAAAAATACAGAACCTCGTAAAATTATCAGGAACTCAAATATACAATTTATTCAAGATTTTTATTGCAGCCGTAGAAGAATTTTATTCCTTAGAGAGTTAATTACTGCTTGAAGCACGAGATTGAGATACTGTACAGCATCAATAAAGTTTTATGACCCTATAATGCCTGGACGCTGGTGTCAACGACAGAGCGTATCCCAAGTATAATCTGTTCATAAAATTATACTACAGTTAAAACATCTTACGGTGGCTGCGAAGTGAAACCAAGAGGAGGTTTCTGCAACGACGTACCAGAAAGTCAGAAAATGAAGCAAACGATTGCGATATTGAATCAAGTT
This sequence comes from Raddia distichophylla, assembly GCA_005191435.1. NCBI lineage: Eukaryota > Viridiplantae > Streptophyta > Magnoliopsida > Poales > Poaceae > Raddia > Raddia distichophylla. The sequence goes on from SPJY01014171.1 coordinate 310,406, forward strand.
TCTTATCAGATAAAGCTCCATATCATGGTTGTGCCAGAGATTATATATCCACAATCTGTGTCAATTTTGAACCACAATGTTGGAAGTAGGCACCACAATAGCATTGAATTGTATCAATCACACACGGTGTAGAACACATTAGCATTGAAAATCACGTGGCTCTTCGTAAAAAAATTCATCTGAGAAATGCTAGAAAACAATGTATCGTTTCTTCTCCCTTCGTCCTTCTCATCGCGCC